>JAGKTI010010886.1:0-27581 GCA_018397915.1 Birgus latro
TTAAAGGGGGATAAATGATACAGTGAAGAACTGAAAGTGATCAGATGGAGAGGAGATTTTCAGGAGCTGTTTCATATACAAGTAAAGAACAAAAGTACTGCTACCATGTGAGACTGGGGAATGGCAATGAAAAGACGTGAGGTGAGAAAGGGAAGTGTGGATCAGTAGGATGGAAGTGTGTGTGGCACTAAAGGAAAGTCAAAATTGGGGAAAGAATCAGAAATGATGGAACTTGTGGGAAGATGTTTTAATATGGGAAGAGAATGACTGAATATATATGGAAAATATGCAGATATGGAAGCTGAGGCAAGAGAACTGATGGATTTTGATTGGTTGGATATATAATGCAAGAGGGAGCACATTACAAGGGTTTGGCACTTCTTAGCATTATAACCAATGGATTCATCTGGCGATATTTGGGAAAAAGCCCCATGAGGGAGAGTCAGGATTTCAGGGGCTTAAATGGTGAGTGAATGAGTGTCTGGCACATTTCACTGGATAAGCTGTAAATAATTTCTCCCTATACTGTATTAAGGCTTCTCTTTCCTTGATTTTTGGACCCCAACATCTCATTATTAGGGGAAAAAAGAAGTGAGGAGGAGGAGGAGGATGGTGTGGTGGCGGTGATCGATGATGGTATGTGATGATGATGATAGTGGTTGTGATGATGATGATAGTGGTTATGATGATGGTTGTGGTTATTCAACTAAAATATTTTCTCCTAAGCCTGAGTAAAATTGTCTAGTTACAGCCGAAATTTATTATAAGACATTATCAAAGCCTTTATCAACCTCTTCACTGGTGCTGGAGAGAGATGCCTTCGCACAGTGGCACCAACATAACCAGGAGGCATTGCTGCCCGGATATACACGATCCTCAACTCCCTCTGTATCTCCCAAAAGGATGGTAGATTGCAAAATAAGGACAACTTCAGCCTGCACTGCACTGGGTTCACATTCAGAGGAGCCAGGGGCCACAACAACAACTGCCTCACTACACAAGGTATCCCCTAAACTTCATTCAATCATCTAATCAGCACCAAGATTAAAATTAAGGATATCCTCTGGCTGGAGGGGTTATTAAGCAATTTTTATAAAATCAAATGAGCATTCTGTAGCAGTAAGGACTGTACAGTATTTTAAAAGGCATGGGAGGTCCTGCATCTATCTCTTCTGTAGTGATTTACTAAGCAAATTAAACCTTAACATTCTCTTGCATATTATTTACATTGTTTTAACACTGATATACCTGTACTGTAGTTTTCATCACTAACAGAAGAGGATAATGAGATGTAATGCGCAAACTAAAGAGGTACTCCAAAATATCCAATGCCACTCCAAATACAAACCAATAAAATGCAAAGTAATAAATAAAGGCAACTTTTCATGGACTTAACTGTTCTCAAACTCACTTGGAACAACTATACAGCAAAAGTAAAACAAAAACATTAGACGACTTATGGTGTGAACATTCTGCTTTGCTAACATTTCTCGATAAAAGCTTTTCCCCAAAAAGTGTATTCCCTGCCTAATCAACAAACCAGATATGAACTGAACTGGATAATGGGTTCCTAGTGCCAGGTACTGAAGACTCCATGGCACGAATTCAAAAGAAGGATACATTACAAAGAAATAGGAACAGCTGAAACGGAGAATGAAACATCATATTGTTTATAAAGGGTCCAACACAACTGCATGTGTTGATTTTGGTCACCTAATAGCTGCTCTCCACACTGCTCGATCCCTGGCAGCCTCCTTCTTTAGTTCCTGATGTCACACTTTATGATTTGAATGTTGGATAAAGCATCCGTACCAAGTGTGACAGTGTTTCTTCTCTCTATCCTATACTGTTTGCCAAAACCAATTTAACAATCTACAGCAAGATGCCTCAGTCCCAGAAGAGATAGCCACAAACGAATCGCCTCCCTATCATTCTGTCTTCCGCTACCAGTCTGCCATCTCTCCAACTCATATACCCCTCCATCCCATCTCTCCATCTCATCCTTGGTCTCCCTCTCCCCTCTGTCTCCCTCACATACAATATTCTAGTCAGTTTCTCATTCCCATGCCAAAAACCTACTGTCATATATTTTTTCCCTTTGAAACAGACCTACCAAGTTTTTTGTTCTGCCGTTTCACTCACTGCCCTCCAATAGTAGTTCCCCCTCTATCCTACATGCCAAAACCTACTGTCATTCTTTTGTTTCAAATACCATTACGTAGCATCTGTCAACTCTCACTTTTCTTCTTAAACACAAGTACACCATTCACATTCACTTTCTATATTCTTCTTTCATTAACTCTAACAAACTCATTCACTTCCTTCCATTCACACCCACTTTTTATTTGCTTCTCAAGCAAAACTCCAGCAAACATCTCCACTGCCTATTATTCACTTTCAATTTCTTCTTCCACAAACTCTAGCAAACTCATTCAATGCCTTTCATTCAAATTCACTTTTTTAGTTTCACTCGAATGAAAACTCTAGCAAACTAATTTCCTGCCTTTCACACACACTTTCAGTTTGTTTTTTTACATAAACTCTAGCAAAGTTATTAACAGCCTTTGCAAATCACTTTCACTTTCTGACAGTGAAAACATAAGTTTCTTGTAATCTGAACTAAACAGTCACTAGGTAGCAAGAATAATGGAAGAAAAGTATGACAATGCAGAGGGGGGTTACAATACACGGCAGTTAAGTTCCATAAATGCAGAAAAGAAAGAAAAAATATAAAAAGAAAGAAAAAAAATCGGTCACACCTAAATTCACACGATTTCAAACAGGTAAAAACCGGTGCCAGGTGGCCTACTGATTGGAACACCCCGGTCCAAATGATGACCTATCATTAATTTGATCTGAAAGAGGTGGCTGGAGGCATTTTTGATCATGTAATGCCATCAAGGGATACAGGTTGGTCATCTACCCTTAAACGTTGAATAACTGACTGACTACAATAAATGACCCTGGAAGTTTAACAATGGCCACTGCAACCTAACAGACGACTGAGCGTTTTTCCATCAGGTAATACTATCAAGGGATGTCAGTTAGTCATCTACCATTAAATGAACTGGACTAAGGTACCCTATTCTCAGGTCCTACATCTCCATGGGAGTAATGTGGGACTGGCTGTTACCTTTTATCTTCTACACCATTCAACACTTAAATTTCCTATCTTTTTCATGGATAAAACCTTAAAATTACTTTTCTTACACTGCTAAAAACCTAAAATTACAACCTTTAAAATATCAACAATCACAATATTTACAAAGTTCATTACATTAAAAATATGACTTTAGCCTCCTCAAAAATTAAATATAACTTTTACTATTCAGAACTAGAAATAAATCTTTACACTGTTCAGTGTAACAAATTCACATTCTTCTGCAATAAACATATAACCTTTACACTGATCACTACTAAGAATATAACCTTTACACTAATCAGTACTAAAAATATAGCCTTTAAACTTTATCATAAAAACATGTTTACTGTTCATCTCCCCAAAAAATCTTTACTCAGTGAAGTTTATACATATGCAGCCTTTACTCTGTTCAACACGAACCTTACACTGTTAAACACATATAATACAACCCCTTTAGTCCAACGACAGTTTTGATTTTCATTAGGCCACAACCAGATAATTTTACCTGACCTTGCAGAGAGCTATTATGAATGGGTTCTCTAGTTCTAGTATGAAGTTTCAAAAGTTGAAAAAATTACCAGATGTTTAGAAAAAAACAAAAATTATATGCATTATCAGACTCATGGGTTTAAAATGATAAGACAAAGAAACCTGATACTAGGCATACAAAAAACACTTGCTCCCCAATTTACGAACCTCTGGACATTTTTAAAATATTTTTTCAATTACAGTACAGTAATTTCCACTCAGCCTATTCACATAAGTATACATACTCAGTAAATCAATGGCACTTCAAATTCTGTGTTCAGTGTTTAATAGGTATTTGTACTACATCTCTGGCCTCAAGTATTACTCAATTTCGTTTTCTGAACTTTTAAGTAATAAATCAACTCTGTCCCAGTTAATTTTTGTAAGTCAGGGAGCAATTGTACAGGCATTTCTTTCTTACAGCTGTCTTGCTGTTGATGTACTAAGTTTAATATCCTTAATAATATTTATGAATTGCTAAAACTTTACACCAAATGTAGAAGGACTAATAATTTAGTGCCAAAATCCAGCATAGAGCCAGATCATCGGCAAGAAGTTGTGTATGCTGGGCGGGCCATGATCACTCATATGGCGTGTTTAAAAAAGTGTATCAACAGATGAAGTACATCATATTACAAACAGGACTACTCAAATAGGGAATGGAATTAAATGTCTAAAAGACCAACAGAGGTAAGGAAGGACATGATATTTCGAAACAAAAAATATGTTGATTCTCAAAGAAAGTCTTCAAGAAGAGTGGGATGTCAAAGGCGACTCAAGAAAGGAAAAGCAACATGTTGCTGTACAGCATAAAGAAGACAATCAAGGAAAGTATGGCGTATGGAAAGCAGGGTATTGCGATGAGTACAGAGGGGAGGGTGGTCATCGTACATCATACAAGAGTGAGTAAACCTAGTATGACCAATACTAAGGCGAGCTAAAGCAGTCTCCCACCTCCTATTATGCTGAAAACGGGTCAGTCAGGGAGAAATACAGGGTTTAACAACACGGAGTTTACTATTAGTGATAGAGTCCCAACAAGACAGCCACCGATGTTTAAGGAAGGAAGACAGCAGGAGGGAAATCACAGAATGGAATATGTAAGAAAGGAGAGGCATCCCAGGCAACAGATATGCGGGCTAACTGATGTGCGAGCCAACTGATTAACACATTCACTGCCTGCGATGTCTACATGTCCTGGGACCCAAAAGAACTGGGCTGATTTATGACAAAAAGAGATATGGAACAATCATTCCAGGACACGAAGGACTAAAGGGTGAGAAGTAGAAGGTGACTGAAGAAGGGGCAGAGCACTAAAAGAACCAGAGAATATCAAAAATGAAGAGGAACAATAAATATACCACAATGCAAACAAGTAGGCATATAACTAAGCTGTTAAAATACTTGCACAAACATGAAGGCTAAAACTAAAAAGTTGTCACAAAATAGAACTGCAAACCAGACACCCTCAGGGGTTAAACCAGAGGTAATGCCCAGCTTTTCATGTGCTTATATTACACATTTTTCATTTTCTGTTTCTGGATTATACTGCACTCATCCTCCTTACGAAAGAGGGAAGTTACAATAACGATGGTGATGGCAATTCCAAGAGCAAATGTCAGAAGAATGTACAGTACAGGCTTTTCTCACTAAAAGCTTTATTGTTGATGAACTGCTATTTATATCGTATTCACTTTTATCTTGCTCATACATAATTTTCCATCAAATTAATGCATGATGATTTTACTTGCTTAATTTAATATTTCTGCTTAAATGACGGGACCAGCTGGCCTGGCCCCAGGGTCCTGCACTCCTCATGGGGTGATATAGAATTGGATGATGGTTGCGTTTCTGCTTTTGAACTTCAGTATATTCATTTTACATATGACGGCAGGAAGTGTTACAATGATGATCACTCCAAGAGCACATACCGGAAGTATGTGCATCCTTACGCACCTGATTAGTTATATTTTATTCATCTATTTTCTTAACTTCTTTGTGCCCCGTGTCCTCACTATGGGATGGAACTGGGCATTTTCAAAATTTAATTACAAAGGACCCCCGGGTAGGGACCTATGAATTTCCTAACTATGAACCGACAACCGGAGGGCAGTGCGCCTAGCACCCCTCTGGGAAAACCTCTCACACAGCAGCTCTAGGAACTAAGGGGTTAATTTATTTTATCCTATGACTCTTCACTTGGAGGCATCTTTGGCCATTATGTCGTCCGCTTAAAAAAACAGGAAGTGATTTGCAGCAACAGTGGAGAAAATCACAAATATTCACAACTGTGATTGGCTGACCAAGTGTACTGGTATAGATGTAATCGGTGGACATGAACCAATAGAAGAGTGAAAGAATATGATTGGCTCTGTTACCATGGAAATATCATGATGAAGTGGTGGATGCTTGGAAAGTGAAGATGCTGGGAATGGATAGAGATGAAGAAGCCTTGTGAGGCCCTGGAATGTGAAGGTGGAAGATTGGTGGAATGACAGGGAACCAAATGAGGGGGCACATATCCAACAGAGTCAATGTGCCACTGAGCCTGGATTTTATTTTATGTCAGATTACACTACAGTGACCCTTCCTCTAACAGTTGGTGGGAGAACTAGCCTCAGAATGACATTGTCAATTATGCTGAAAAGCCTTAGAAAAAAATCTTTCTTTCACCCATCTGACCTGTCAAAGTAATGTTTTGCGAGGGGTGGTAGACATTAGGGCTAACTTTCACTGGAATGCGTATTTTCCATTCAGCAGGCTCGTAATGAGCCAATGAAAACTCAGACAGCCACTGAGTTTTATGGATTATGCAATTATTGTTTACTACTGACAAACTACTGTTTCTACACTCACGTCACTACTGGATGGTGAGTTGCTTTTTCTGTCTATTGAGTTGCTATATCTATCTGCTTAAGAAAATTATCCTTGTGTTTATCAATCTATCTGACCAATGAGGGTCTGTCAGTACACCAGTAATCATTATCAAGTTTGTGCTGTTCTCTCACATTGATTACTCATTATTTTCAGCAATTTCTATGATTCAAAAATGAATATTCCTATACATTATCATTATTTTAATCCACCATTGCATTATTAATAACTATGTCCATGCACCTTCTCTCACTTTCATCAGCCATTATCTTTTTTTTACTAGCATCCAAATCTCAGCATGAGGGATCAGCTTGATTGTTAGTGTTCACAGTCACTGCCAACACAATGTCATTATGAGTCACCTTGAGTTATTGAGGGATGAGTCAGGCCCTTGTGGCAGAGGAGATGCTGGGGAGATTGCCTGTCCCGTTTGTGAGCAGACATTTACATCCAAGCGAGGTCTGGGTGTCCACTATCGTAGTGCACACCGAGATCAGTTCTTCGCTGACAAGGGGCCAGTTAAAACCAAGGCCAGATGGACAGACATAGAGGCCAAGCTCCTTGCTTCCTGAGAAGTACCTGTTCTGAAAGAGAATCCAGCAGCAGTGAGGAACATCAACCAGCTGCTGCTCGATTCCATTCCAGACAGGTCCCTCGAGGCCAACTAGTCGTGCAGGAGGTCCGCCGCTGACTGGGCCCTTGTGGACAAGTTGATCTCAGTTGGCTCCCAGCAACACCAGGGAGGCCTGCCCTGTGTAGAAGGGTAGGTGAGGGATGCAGGTGTGACAATGTCCAGTGGAGAAGGTGAAGAAGAGCCACAGAGCGTGAGTGCAACCAATGGCGAGGACATAGGCGCCACAGAAGGAGATCAGGAGAGTAACTGGAGAGAGGAGATTATGGCAGCGATCCCCTCTCTGTGACACACTATCCCTCCAGAAGAGGGAGGATCCCAACAGGCTGCTTCATCTGAAGCCAGAGGAACTCCCCGTGAGGGGACTACTGGCGATGGCAATTGGCGACCGTGTGATACAACATGGGCGGGCAACCCCTGGGGCTCGATGGGCGAGGAGACAATTCTTTGCCCGCACCCAAGGGAGGTGGGCCAAGGATAGGGGTTGGTTTGTGAGGGACATCCTGGAGGGTGTTATCGACACTGATAAATATGTATGAAACTCCATCCTACCCTTGGAGTAGTCCAGTGCCCACACCAGTCCATCCTCCAAGATGGGAACTGATGGATCCCATCTCCATTGAAGAAGTGGAGGGGGGGTCTGAAGAAAGCAAGGGTCAGTACTCCCGGCCCTGACGGGACGACCCTAGCCAACCTTCGGGGCGTAGGGCCGGTGAAGGCGACTCTCCTCTTCAATGCCTTGCTAACCGGTAACATACCTGAACGATTACTAACATCTGGGGCAACCCCGATTCCCAAGACTGCGAGACCAGATAGGTTGTCTGGGTTCCGGCCAATCTCGGTCTCATCATATGTGGTCAATCTTGGCCGCTCAAATCCAGGGTGCGGATTTGTTCTCGCGGGCGCAGCGTACATTTCGACCCAGCGATGGCTGCGCCGAGAACATACATGTGATGAGTGCGATCCTTTACCAGGGATATGGGAGGTGGCACAATGTGTACGTAGTGATGTTGAACGTCCCGCCTCCTCTAGTCCACCAAAGGGGGGTCCAGCAAGGGGATCCTCTTGCCCCGTTAGTGCTCAATGCTGCAACCAATTATGTACTACGAGGCCTGGATGAACATGTAGGCATCAGGCTGGGTGATCACCGCATTGCAGGGTTCACATTTGCTGATGACCTAGTCCTGACCTCCACCACCAAGCTAGGTCTCCAGGCCCTGATTGACACAGCAATTCATCATCTGGGTTAATGGAGGCTAACTACCTGACAAGTGTAAATCGATTGCAATGGTGCAGGACGGGAAAGTGAAGCGTTACATCTGGTCAGCCAACCCATTCCTCACTGCAGATGGACGGCTAGTTCTCACACTCAGTGCCTCCGAGACCACCAAATATTTAGGCATGGACGTGGGCTGGAGGCCCTCTCTCAAAGGTCATCAAGAGATGCTGGGGGAATTGCCTGAGTGAATATGGACCACGTCCTTGCACCCCCACCAGATCCTGTGGGCAATCAGCAAAGTAGTATACCCTCACTGCCTCCACAGGCTCATGGGGAGCATAAACCTTGGTATACTTTTGGAATTGGACCAGAGCATGAAGGAAGCCATGAGGGAGATTCTACACCTGCCCAAGGGCATCCCTACAGATTTCTTCCACGCTGGGCTCAAAAGGGGTGGACATGGAGTTCCCTCCATTTATACCCGGGTACCATCACTCCGGGTGGCTCACCTGCTACAACTCAAAAAGTCTACTTGTACCATTATTAAGTCACTCAGTGAGTAGGAATATGTACACCAATGCTTAGAGAGGACCTGTTGGCCAGTCGTACAGGGGGTCAGGATCCAGGATCGTTGCAGTGAGGCAAACCAGTGGGTCCTGGACCTCTGTCGGCAGTATGATGGAGAAAGCCTTTGTGGAACCACTCAACAGGCTCACTGGACATCACACCATTGGGTCTACGAAGGTTCTGACCACCTCAGTGGCTCTCAATACGTGGATGCCGTCACACTGTGTGGAAGCTTGGTGAATACGCCTGTACGATCATCTAGAGGGTGTGGAGTGCAGAGAGAAAACCTGCAATGCGAGGGAGGGTGTGGGATCCCTCCCTCTTTGAACCACATCCTCCAGGGGTGTTCCACAATGCATGAAATCTGCATCGCCCAGCACGATAGGCTCGTCGACTTCCTAGAGAGGCAGCTGATGCGAGCACATCCCAACTATTGTGTCGGGAAAGAACAAACATTATGTGCAGGTGCAGTAATGAGACGGCCAGACCTTCTGATCAACACAGGGACCTCTGTGGTCATTCTAGACGTGCAGATTGTCTATGGAACGTGTTATACTTCCTTCAACTTGGCTAATGCACGTAAGGTCGAGCACTATAACACGCAGGAACTAATGGAAGTGGCGTGTCAGTGGGCAGCCAGGCCCGAGGTCACAGTATAGGCTGTGACCCTCAACTGACCCTCAGGAAAATAATACAAAATAAGCATTTTATTGTATTTTATGCCACAAAATGCTCTGAGTTTGGCTCTTCTTTGTTATCAACATACTCTAATTCATTCTTTCATTCATTTATTACAAAATAACAATGCTCTGTCAGTATTTTGGTCTACTTAACAGTATAACATCAAAGTAAACACTTCAACCTACACTGTGACCAAAGAGGAGCTCATTGCTATTAAGCTTAACATTACACAAATTGGAATGTCGCCAAACTCTGAGCGTAATTTGTGGCAAACTTTCGTTTTGGTGCAGTCACTGTTGGATACACACCCTATCAAATATGGAAGATGGATTAGTGACAGGTTGCAGGGACAGATGAGAATGATAAAGGTTGGCAGAGAAGCAACACTGGATGAGCTGTCTTCCCCACATACACCACTGTCACATTATAAGGGCTACACCGCTGTTCCTGCTATGACTGGGGTTGATGCTGCTGCTGCTTCTGTCTTCTTGGCATGGCCAAAGAGGCACTGGCCACCTTTAAATCACTGTAGAAATACCCTCTGACAGCCTGAAGAACTTCACTGAATCACTCCATAACTGTCTTGACAACCCTAATTTTCAATTCCTGGCTATGCCTCTGCAATTACAACTACAGCTGCTCCACTTCTACTCCTACTGCTGCTACAAACCTTCTGAGATATGTCAGTCTCTCATATTTTGGTTCGTCCACCTTCACTTGGATGAGATTTTTATTTGGCAGCTTAATCCCCATAGCTCAGTTGCAGAATAAGACAAAGATAACAATACTGTGGCTCTGCATCCAAGAAGAGCTTTCAAACATCCCTTGATGCCAAACAGGCATTATAAATGGTTAGTTACATGCCTTAAGACAGAATGACATTCCTCCAATTGTGCTACAATCTCTTGTTCACTTGTTTGATAAATCACTTCACTATGCACAGTAATTCCAACCACATGTAGTCACAAGGGCTCCAATTTCATCTGTGGCTGCCATCCACTCAACCATACAATGCTGTTTCTCTTGTATAATCTACCTGCTTGTGTAGTTGTCTGGTGCCATGCTGTCACTAGGCTGTCCAGGGTTGAGTGTGTGCACCTTTAGGATTCTAACAATTCTAATATATCAACCATGACGAACCAAGGTGCATTACATCACACTGCTTAACCCTATAACACAAACCCTGGATGGAAATCACCTGACACTACGGGTGATCACACGAGCACCATGTGGGTGGTGGGCCCAGCACCTTGCCCTGCCCTGTAGCTTCAGTCTGAGTTGTGCTGGGAAGCTAGTGTCGTGCAGCTTGCTCCCTGGTTTTTTTCCATAGAATGGTTTTCTGGTGTTTTCCACCCGGCCTTCGAAGTGGCGTGTAACTTTTCCTGGGTGGAAGACTCCCAGCATTTGTGATGGTGTATGGTTGTTTTGTTCACTAATTAGTTATTCTATGCAGGTACTGAATATTACATTTCAGATTGACTAAATAGTTCGCAAAGTGAAATACGGCACGGAAAAACTTTTCTGGCATACAGCTAGAGCACCTAATAAACAGGACTGATGCATTACCAGAAGCGAGTGATAATGAAGATGAGATAAGAGGATGATGTAGAAAGTGAGATCCTGTAAGACAGTGATGCATACAAAGTACAAAGAATATGTGCTAACATCTAAACACAGTGACAAAGTTAGTGATAATGATGAGGCCTGCCAGCCATTTGGACAGAAGAAACAAAGACGAACGTTGACCCCTATCAAGTCACATGCAGCCCACGTGTTGCCTTGGCCCACCACCAGCAACATGGTCCACCCACACCCTGCTGTCCCCCTTGATACCCAGTTGCATCTTCTGTGCCTATGCTGCTGCATCTCTGTTTATAAGGGAAGGCGGCGGCCCCGTGGTGACAATAACAATGAAGCAGCTCTATCAATTATGGACTTCCACGTCAGTGTACTGTCACGCACTTCTGGTTTTAGGTGTTGTCGTCCACATTTATGCTCGTCTACAAGAACAGCAGCACGGAACATTGTCCCATCCTTAACCCCAAAGCCAACACAGAACGCACTGAATGCTGACACCCGACATGTGCTTCATGTTGCTGTTTGAGGACTGGATTATAGATGAGATAGTTGAACAGACATACAAGAGAATTCAACTGCCAAGTATGTATGGCAAACAGCAACGTACTCCACAACTGAACTAGCTGAGTTCCGTGCACTATTGGGGGCTATAATCTTCAGTGGCTGCCAGACAGACAACCATCTGTCCATCACAGAAATGTGGAACCCCAGCACCGGTGCAGCCATGTCTCAGCGTCATTTTGAATCCCTAGTGAACTGTCTGCAGTTTGATGACCCTGACATTAGGGAGGACAGGCGGCAGATGGACATGTGTGCACCTGCTTTGAGTTCCTAGTGAACTGTTTGCGGTTTGATAACCCTGACACAAGGAAGGACAGGCAGCAGAGGGACGTGTGTGCACCCATTAAAAAGATCAGGCACATATCCAATGATGAGTGTGGGAAAATGCAAAAGCCAAGTGAGAACCCAAATGAATGAGCAGCTGCTGGGGTTCAAAGGCTGATGCCCCTTCTGCAAGTACATCTCCAACAAACCTGCAAAATAAGGCATCAAGCTAGTGTAATAACCAAAACGAAACTTAACAAATTAATCAGACTGTCCTGGACGAGATCTGATCTCAGGCCCCCGTGCTTATCATGCTCGCACATTACCAGAGCCAGAGAGAGGATCCCCGCATTGCTTCCAAGCAACACAGGCTTTTACAGACCCTACTGCACTTGTTCTTGGAAATGACAACAAGTATCTAATGGGTGTGATTCCTTACCTGGGACAAGACCCCAGGATTGCCAAAGCCTTGGCCATTACTTCACTAAAGATGTGACGAGGTAGTACCACCAGACCAACAGAAATGCGACTACATAACTGGTTCATGTCTCTGCCCCAGTGACAGATCTCCTGCTGCTACCACCCTTCTGAGATATGAGTTGCACATTTTTGGTTTGTCCATCTTGACTTGGCTGAGATTTTTGTTCTCTGGCAGCCTAATCCCCATAGCTCTGCTGCAGAATAAAACATGGTTAACAATTCTATGGCTCTGCATCCAAGAGATTTCACACAACCCTTGATGCCAAACATGCAATATAAATGGTGACGGGACAGTTGTAAAGGTGTATTACTTGCTTCGTTCCATGCCTTAAGACATAATGACATCCCTCCAATGCTGCTACAATCTCTTGCTCACTTGCTTGATAAAGCACTTGACTATGTACAGTACTTCCAATCACATGTTATCACAAGGGTTCCAATTTCATCTGTGGCTGCCATCCACCCATCCATAAAATACTGTTTCTCTTGTATCATCTACATGCTTGTGTGGTTGTCTGGTGCCGTGCTCTGTCACTAGGCTGTCCAGGGTTGAATGTGTGTGCCTTTAGGATTCTGGCAATCCTAATATATCATCAACCATAGCAATTCTAATATATCATCAACCATGACAAACCAAGATACATTACATCATGCTGCTTAACCCTAGAACACAAACCCTGGGTGGAAACCACATTACACTATGGGTGATCACATGAGCTCCATGTGGGTGGTGGGCCCAACACCTCACCTTACCCTGTAGCTTCAGCTTGCATTGTGCCGAGGTCAAGCAAGTAGTGTCGCGCAGCTTGTCCCCTGGTTTTTTGCCATGGGGTGGATTTCAGGTGTTTTCCACCCTGCATTTGTAGTGTCATGTGACTTTTTTCCTGAGTGGAAGACCCCTAGCATTTGTGATGGTGTATGGTTGTTTTGTGTTTTGTTCACTTAAGTGTTATTCTCTGCAGGTAATAAATATTACATTTCAGACTGACTAAAGAGCAAAGCGAAATACGGCACAGAAAAAATTTTCCGACAAACAACTAGAGTACCTAATAAATGTGACTGGTGCATTACCAGAAGTGAGTGATAATGAAGATGAGATAAGATGATGACGTAGATAGACAGAGGTCCTGTATGAGAGTGACACATACAATGAATATATGCCGATGTCTAAACACAGTGACAGGTTAGTGATAATGATGAGGTCCGGTGACCATGAGGACAGAAGAAACAAAGACGCATGTTGACCCCTATCAGTCACACGAGGCCCACGTGTCGCCTAGACCTACCACCTGCCACATGGTTGACTCACACCCTGCTGCCTCCCCTGAAACCCAGCTGCATCTTCTGTTGCCTATGCTGTATCTCCTTCTGTCCACAGGGGAAGAAGGCCCCATGGTGAGAATGACGTCGATGATGATGCTCAATTAACTGTGGAGGTCAGGAAACTGTCATGCGCTTCTGGTTTTAGGTGGAGTTGTCGTCCACATTTATGCTTGTCTGCAAAAACAGCGCATGGAACATTGTCCCAGCCTCAACCCCCGGGCCAACACAGGAGGCACAGAGTGCTGAAACCCCTGAGAAGTGCTTCGGGTTCAGCTGAATAAACAAAGAAGAGAATTCAACTGCAGGCTGTCAAGTATGTACGGCAAACATTGATGCACTCCACAACTGAAGCAGCTGAACTGCATGCACTATACGGGGCTACAATCCTCAGTGGTTGTCAGACAGACCACCATCTGTCCATCACAAAAATGTGGAACCCCAGCACCAGTGCAGCCATGTCTCAGGGTCGCTTTGAGTTCCTGCTGAGCTGTCTGAGGTTTGATGACTCTGACACAAGGGAGGAGTGGTGGCAGAGGGATATGTGTGCACTCATTAAAAAGATCTGGCACGTCCATTGATATGTGCGGGAAAATGTACAATTCAAGAGAGAACCTGACTGGACGAGTAGCTGCTGGGGTTCAGAGGCAGGTGCCCTTTCCGCATGTACATCCTCACCAAACATGCGAAATTTGGCATCAAGCTTGTTCTCGCAAAGGAAAACAGCAAGTATCTACTGGGTGTGATTCCTTACCTGGGGAAGCAGGGGACAAGACCCCAGGATGGCCAAAGCATTGGCCATTACTTCACTAAAGAGTTGGCAAGGCTGTGCCACCAGATCAACAGAAATGTGACCGCAAATAACTGGTTCACATCTGTGATCCTACCGACAGATCTCCTACTGCTACCATTCTTCTGAGGTATGTGAGTTGCACATTTTTTGCTTTGTCCCCCTTGACTTGGCTGAGATTTTTGTTCTTTGGCAGCCTAATCCCCATAGCTCAGCTGCAGAATAAGATGGGGATAACAATACTGTGGCTCTGTATCCAAGAAGAGATTACAAACAACCCTTGATGCCAACTAGTGATGGGACAGTTGTAGAGATGCATTACTTGACTAGTCACATGCCTTCAGACATACTGACATCCTGCCAATGCTGCTACAATCTCTTGTTCACTTACTTGATAAAGCACTTGACTAGGTACAGTACTTCCAACCACATGTGGTCACAAGGGTTCCGATTTTAGATAGGGCTGCCATCCACTCAACCATGAAATACTGCTTCTCTTGTACATCATCTACTTGTTTGTGTGGTTGTCTGGTGCCATGATCTGTCACTAGGCTGTCCAGGGTTGTGTATGTGTGTGTGTCTTTGGGATTCTAACACCTCTAATATATCATCAACCATGACAAACCAAGGTGCATTACATCAGGTACAGTCCAGAGCATGAGGATTGATAATGTGTGACACCACCAAGCCTCACGCAGGTTGCAGCCACTGGCTAGTGGAACACCATTCACTTAACTGCAGGCTTTGCAAGGAACAATGGAAAGCATCTGTATTTGTCAGTCCTAACCTTCTTGACCTGAAGACATGTGGCAGACTTCACCCATTTAGTCCAGTCATTGCCACATCACAGTGCAGTACAGTGCCTACAGAGCACAAACTAAACCTGTTACAGGTATTACTGTACTTCTGAACCCATTGACTAAAGAATTATTCCCTCTGTCACAATTTCTAATACCTGTTTGCCGATAAAAGTGACCTGATGTCTCTTCCTCAAGAGTGCCCCGAAAAGTGGAAGCACCACATACTAAAAATTAAGTGCTTGGACTTGCAAAGACCCTAATTTATTAAACTGTTAATATTATCAGACGACACTCTTCACTTGAATAAGAGCTTTCAAAGTGAAAAGATTAGAAATACTGTTCACGAATCCCTTCAGCACCAAACTATCCATCACAGCTTTTTCCTTCTTGCTACATTCAATAGCATCATCTCACTTACAAAAGAGCCCTTGCAACAAAAAGGTTAAACTTGTTCCATTTAAAGTAAATAGTGTCTGACTGCTCATATTCTAAACTTTAAGTCAGAGATGCCTGTACAACAAGATCAACATACACCACACAGACAATTTGATTATCATACAAATTACAAATACACAGATATATCTCGATGGGGAGTAAAAATATCAATAAAGAGTGACAAGTGTTACATAACCAACCTCTGGACAAAACAAGTTCAGTATTTGGATAGCTGAACTTAACTTAAACAAATGATGTATACCATGAACTGTAATGTTACACAGAACACAGTTCCATGACAAAAGCTGATCAACAAATTCTCCACCAATAATTATAATGTGGTGAGAACTGTCACAGAGTATACAGTACTTAAGGTAAAGCTGATAATGAAACTGTGCCACGACCCTAGCACTATGAAAAATGCTACATAAAAATCAAAATGCAAAGTATTCTAGGAACCCATACAGTACTTATAGTACAGCTGAATGGCTCAATAACACAAACACAATCACTGCAGTCACAAAGGACATATCCATTTTTTTCTCTCTCTCCCTACACCAACTCCCCTTCTGGTTGCTTAAAAGTCCCCCTCCCTCCTCCTCCTCAAAGGACATTATTGGCTCTCACTGTCTGTTAGCTGTGTTCCAAAACATAAGTTCGCCCATGTCCCTGAGATGTCAACTGGGGAAACTGGCAGTTCAGCATTATAGGTACCAATGTGCCAAATTTCTTGAATTTACTGGAGAATGAACAGTTTGAAAGGCAAGTGTGAGTAAGGAGTATTACAATGGGCATGCTGTTTATTGTTCTCCCTCTACTGTGCTTTCTCTTTCCTTGCTTTTTGCCCTACCGTATCTCATCCTGAAGTTGGGAAGATATCAGACAATGATGAACAGCAAAAATGAACATAAAGTGATCTGTAATGAGATTTTTTTTTTTTTCACAGATGGTGGATGGATGGACAATAATTTTCAAGAGGGTCCCTGCAGAAAACATAGCTAATTCTACAAATTCTTTCTTTCTTTTTAAATACCTCCTTCCCTTCCCTCTCCTCTTCTCAGTATTGTGGGTCAAGGATATTGCACTTACCAAGTGCAACCCCCCCCCTCCCTTACAGTCCTGGATATGCCCCTTGTGATCAGTACCAAAACATGTTTCTAGAGACAGCTCAGTAATAAACAGCCTTTAACAACACAGTATACAACACTTCAATACAAATCCAGAATGCAGTAAGGCCCACACTGCAGGTGGTACAGGAAGCTTCACATCACAACTTCCTGAACGATGTATTACGCAGATTACACAGTAACATCATCTTAAATGGTACTTACACTATTTGAATATCTACACAGTTTGAATCAGTAGCACACATGAGGAAGACAAGGTGTAGACTGCAGAGTAAATCACTAAGGAAAATGTGTTCAGTAATCTCCAAAACCACTCAAAATATGACCCTTACCCTGTCATGGCTGGACCATCACTTTATATTTTACTCCACCTAATGCCAGACGATTCAAGTCAGCTGAGAGTGAGTCACACGAATCTGAGTATAAATGCTAACTGTCCAATCACAGCACTATTCCAAGTAATGCCAGACAATCCATTCATCTGCCACAAGTTAAAAATACACTTTTCACTATAAATGACTAAGATATACTGTATTAAAATAACCACTTTCTTTTCAAATACATTCATTATCTATAAATGAAGTCTACATAAAACTGTCACTGTAATAGATAGCTTTTCTGTAATTTTGAGCAAATGGACTTGACAATGAATACAATGTTAACACTAAGTCCCCTTTATAAGCCAGGGATGTATTCCAAAATATTACAGCCTGTTTTCCATGGCTACAACTGATGCTGTAAACTGGACAAAACTGGTAAATTACTATAACTTTCAGCCTGAGAATGTGCTTATATATATAACTATATAAGCAAATAAATAAATCTGTGGTATATGCAGGCGCTCACCATCCACACACTTGATGTAGTGGTGCTTTGGTACTTCTTTCCTCATCCTTCTATGGGTGACTTTACACTCCCTCTTGTCTTTCTTTCATTCTTTCCTCTTCCTTCTGCCTATGGGTGACTCTACACTGAGTGACAAGCCAGATGGTTTTCTGAACACCATGAAACTATTACTATGATGGGTGGTAACCATATAACCAAATTACTGTTTGGCGCCTAGTGGCTTAGAGGGTAATTATGGCACTCCAATCAGATTGAACCAGTGAAGGTTTATATCCAAGGGGTAGTTGGGGTTTATTGCTCACAAAATGCCACTCAGGGATGAGTGAGGCTGGTCACTCTCATCTTAAATGTCAGGGCCAACTTGCCTAGCCCCGGGTTCCTACACTCCTCATTGGGCAACGTAGGACTGGATGATGGATGGATGGATGGATAAATCTGCCGTATATATTATATATATACTCTATGTAGTGTACATTTCAGCCTGCAGATTTTTTCCCTATCTGCAGATGATCTTACGGTGTTTCACTTAGGAGTTAGGTTAGGTTAGTTTTGGTTAGTTGAGGTTAGTTATAGTTAGTTTTGATTGTGTTAGTTTGTGTTAGGTTAGGTTAGAAATGGATATCTCCAACATCTTGGTCCATCTTAAGATAAATAAAATCATCTTAAGGTATAGGGAATGAAGTTTAAATATATCCTACTAGTGTGAACAAGTTAACAGGCTGCAAAGGAAACTAAGCAGGGAATCTTTTCTCTAATTACTGCATGCGCACTTGCAAAGTTTAACAAGGACTTAATATTGTAAACAAGGACTGGGAATGTTGGTGTGAAAAACTAGAGTCCTTGCTTTTTAAATACCAGAGATAAAGTTTAAGTAGTAAATAGCTCCAGACTTGGGAAATTCCATTTACTGTGCTTTTCAAAGCAGAGGATGTAAAAAATACAGCAATATATAATAAGGACTTATTTCATCCATCCATCATCCAATCCTACCTTGCCCCCATGAGAAGCATAAGAGACCAGGGCTAGGCAAGTTGGTCCTGACATTTAATGAGAGTGATACTGCAAACAAGGACAAGGATACAAAACTGGAGTCCTAATTCTTCAATTACCA
This sequence comes from Birgus latro, assembly GCA_018397915.1. Lineage (NCBI taxonomy): Eukaryota > Metazoa > Arthropoda > Malacostraca > Decapoda > Coenobitidae > Birgus > Birgus latro. The sequence continues at coordinate 18,955 of JAGKTI010010886.1, forward strand.
GGGAAAATGTTGTACTTGACGTTTACATTAACCTGGCCTAAAACTGCCATCTCTCCATCTTGAAACCTCTATCATAGCAGGGGATCAGCACTAGAATATAATGCTAGTCATGAATAAGTGCAATGGAAAGAATGTAAAACCATAGTAGTCTTATTCGCTCGATAAGCTACATGATATAACACCATAGTAGTCTTATTCTCTCAATTAGTTACATGACGCTAGCTGCAAAAAGACAAAAAACTGGACAAAGTAAATGTCAAAGGACTTAGGTCAATACCTCATGGCTTTCCCCACAATATCACATGGTCTATTTCATGAAACCACAACTTAGTATTCTAGTTCTAGGAGTGACCCAGTTAAAACAGGTGAAAACAAATCTATTAACATCAAATTACAAATAATACACAATTTGCTAATGTTATTTCCCATTACATCTATAATAAATGAGTCTGTGGGTTTGTGGTGGAAATGTGGTTATGTAAAACATTTTCTCTCAGCTCATAATTATGTCTGATGTTACCCTGAACAAAATTTCAGGGTGTATCAACTGCAGAGACAGCGTTATTCAAGATTCTTTTTTAAGCTCTGACCAAAAGTACTTCTCGCAGGTAAGGAGAGTTTGTCGGTGTTGGCCTTAATAAAAGTCTTGTGTGTACAAACTGTAACACAGGGTTACTTCACAGTTTTTGTAAGCTCTTGAATGAATTTCTCTCAGCTGACTGGTATCTTCTGATGTTAGATTGAATAACAAACTGATTATGTCCCCCAAATATATATATATACTAACTTAAAAGTCCGCACAGCTCCTGCGGAGGGCTAATTGGGCCCCCTCAATTGAGTTCTTCAAATCACAAACTCCATGGAACTTCAATTGAGATGAGTTCTTCAAATTACAAACTGTTCAAGCACCAGATGAAGGGCAGATTTTCAATCCTGGGATCATCCTGATTCCAAAAAGGTATAATATGTCTATGAAGAGCAAGTGTGTCCCGAGTTCAGACACACGGATGGACAGACAGAATTTCACAATCTGTTCAAGCACCAGATGAAGGGCAGATTTTCAATCCCGGGATCATCCTGATTCCAAAATGGTATAATATGTCCATGTAGAGCAAGTGTGTCCCGAGTTAGAGGTGTTTCAGACGGACGGACAGACTGAATTTGCCGTTTATTTATATATACAGTAAGACCTCACTATAACGGACTAATTGGGGCTCAGGCCAGTCCGAAATATGCGATTTTCCTATAAAAGCGACATCCAGACTTACCCCTGCTAATCTGGACTTTTTCTGATATATCAGACATTAGTCCGGATTGCATCAGTGGTTTTCACCACCATTGCAGTATTGTACTGTGTTATACCTTCACTACATTAATCAAATGGTATAATAATACTGTACTGTGCACTGAAAAACATGTCTTTTACTTGTCTTATTGTGGTGAACATAGCTGAAGTTGTCAGGAAGTCCGGACGGCTTTCTGGCTATATCGGACTTTTTCCGATATATAGGAGTTTAGTCCAGTAGCTCCTCGAGTCCGATAAAACCGAAGTCCGGTCTACTGAAGTCCGTTATATCGAGGTTTTACTGTATATACATCATACGTATATATATACATAAATACGAATATATATATATATATATATTGCATAACAATGATTCAGTATGTCGAGCCAATTATAACGAGTTCAATGGGGATACATTTTCTGACAAAGGTAAAGGATCACCCAATCAACAAAGTCTAAAACCAAGTTTCCAACTCACTTAAACTGGTTGCTATTTCACTTCACTGGACTTCACTTGCTGCTTGCCACCAAAATCATGTATAAAAATTTGTTTTCAACTAACCTAAGGGTGATCACTACGCTGCACTTCACTTGCTTCCTCAACTCAAACACAACTCTACTGTTTCATCACTGACACACCCAACAGAGAATGAGCTCAAAAGCCATCCTAGAACAAAAAATGACCAAGCTTGTATGTCAGCAATCATGGAGGAGAAAAAAAAAAATTACAGCGATCGTATACTGACTAATGAGGCTTTATATGGGATCACAATGACAGCATGGGCAAAAATGCAATCACCTATAAAAAACTTTCCAGCCTTTTTGTCACATTATATAAGTAATTGCTTGCACACCAGTTCACCACGAAAAAAAAAAAAGTGGGCTATAAGCAGGGTTGTGGAGTCGGAGTCGGTAAAATTTCCATGACCTCAAGCTTTTTGGTTCTGAAATGGTATCAATCATACCTTTTCAATACTTTATTTTATTTCCGATCCATGTAGAACAGTTTACTTGATGTTATGCAAGCATTATAAGCAGAGAATTTAAAATAAAGATTTAAGAACCGCATCTATTAAATTCATTAATGTTACTCATTTACCTGCATCATGTCCATGTGCTGTATTATTAGTACAGTATATACTTATGTCTGAGTTGGATTCGTACTTCTAAAATTTCTGGGGTTGGAGTCCGAGTCAGGAAATATTATCACCGATTCCACAACCCTGGCTACAAGTACACCAACCACAAGGACTGGCTTGGAGTCTGGTCAATGCTGAGAATACATCACTTCCATCACAAGTTCTGTCGCTCAGTGATCATGACTGAGATGTATTCTTGGTGCACAGAAGCTTTTGTAGCACATCTTTAGCCATTTATTCAAAGTTACTATACCTTCACAGCCACTTCTATGATGTCTTCATTTTGACACTGTATCAGTGACATAAGCAAATCACAATTTTAAATGATCCACTCATCAATGATAGACATTACAGGACACTTCTGACTTAAGGTAATTTCAATCCCCATTACCATCATCACTCCAACCTAAAAGACAGGTTCAGAAAGGATCCAAAGACAATGAAAATGAACAAATGTCAAGGACTACAATGCACCATCATCATCTTCCCAACCCTAATTCCAACCTAAGAAAAGCAGTGAGATGAGATCCATAAACAGCTAAAGACAGAACAAAACTTGAGAAACATCAAACTTTGAATCATCATCCTAACCCTAATTTCAACCTCAGGAATGGGGTGAGGTAGGTTATACTTCTTTCTATGTTATCACTATTTCTCAGCTATGAAATGAAGTGAAGTGGGATTCAGAATTATGGATTCAGAATTATCAACCTCACCACGATTGAAGCCCTAATTCTAGCCTAAGAGATGAAGTGCAGTAGGCCCAGAAACAGTTGCCAACGTCTGCAGGGGCACGGCACTTCGGCAAGGTAAGGTAATACCTACCTATCAGATGGGATGTGGTAGAACCTATAAACAAAGATTCAGCAAAACCACAAGCATCAAGGATGAATTCTGGGATTGAACATGTGGCAGCAGAGATAAATACATGCTTTAATATTCTGATTCAACTCTATGCAAGATCATCACCTATATCTATTTCTGATTACCTCTGAATGATTTTTACTCAGGTTGAAAAGGACCTCTCTGACCAAATGATTAAAAAGATACTGATCCTCCATTAATCTCTCCAGCCTAAAGATGTCATACACTACTGTATTTTCAACATGCTGCTGCCACATGATTTTATTAAGCTAGGAAGAGAACTCTGACAGTGAAGGGTATCTGCAAACAGTTTCTATTCACTCCACTAAAAGAAGATTTTTTCTTTAAGATGAATAAAACTGTCTGATGGCAGCATAAATAAATAATAAAAGACATCATGGAGAAAGCTAATCTCTTCAGAATGACTTTTTTTTTAAAATTCTTGCTACCACCAGACAATTTTATTCAGGCTGAGAAGGACCTGTTGTTCTAAGGGTGTCAACCCCTTCAGTCCCATGATGTATGTTGTTATTAATTCCAGTGATTTATGTTGTTTTATTCTTGCTAACCCAAACAATTGAATTCAACTTTGGAGTATCCCATGAAGTGAGGAAGTTAGACTACTGTACATCCAATCTCTTCAGTTCACAGTTTTGTCTAAATCAAATACTCTTGTCTTGGATTAGTGAGAATAAAATATAGAATAAAACATAATACACCATGCGACTGAAGGGGCTGACTACCACTTCCCCCAGTCAAATTCACCTCCTTCCCCCCCCCTTTTGAGGAGGAGTAATTTGCCTGGAGGAAACTGTACCCTTTGTTTGTGTATTTTTAGATCTGCATTCAAAGTGGCATAGGAGACCTTGTGGCAATGGCACCTCTTCCTTAGTGGTTTGGTAAGCATATTACACCTCATTATCTTTTTCTTGTGTTACTGATGCAAATTATGTTGCAAAGAAAATACTGTAACATACAAGAGCCTGATAAGGTGTAATAAGGAAAAACAAATAGCTAAGGAAGAGGAGCCACAATGTCTCCCATACAACTCACAATACAGGCCACAATCCAGTGTTCAATCCCAGAGTTCATCCTGGATGCCTGTGACTATAGTGCTTCTACAGTGCCACTACTATAACCTAATAAATATTTCTCATAGGGAGGGTTGGCATCTTAAAGGAAAGCAAGTCACAAAACCCCCCAGCCCAAAACCAGTGAGTGAAATTCAGCTTGGTTGATGGCCACATCTACCCTGTAGTTAGAACACCACGAGACACAAACACAACATTAAAGACAGACAGACAAATGACAACACAGAAACTAGCACACACCACTGAAGACAGACAAATGAAAACACAAAGATAAAAGCAAACAGTCTCCATCAACACATCGTCACCTGGACAACATCCCTGTACCACCATAGCGTGTCAGGTTCTTCAGCATACCATCACAGCACAGCACAAGGGCAGATGCAGCAACACATCAGGTCCTTCTCTTTCATCCACTCAGCTGTCAGGCATCACACCATCTGTAAAAGCAATCCTGATTAAGTACAGTAAATCATTAAAACTAATTATCATGTAATATTAGATTATTCCTGGGGTCCTTTTTAATATAGTCCTCTCTGCACAATGGGTAATACCACAACCTGCCATCATAATTTCCTCACTTAATTTCTCAAACTCACATAACACAGGGTCTTCAACCATGGCCTTGGCCATCTCTGAGGGCATCACCTATATGGCAGGTACAACTGCCAGTCCATCTATCCCTTCTACATATGAAGCATATACAGTATTACAGTATGCACACATTAAGTATAAAATGCTTACTATAACAGCAAAGTATGTGGCTATATGGTAACGAAACATGGACAGCAAATGAGAGAGAAGTCTGATGATCCGAGCACAAAGAGAGAGTGGTGATATAAAGAGAGGATCCGAGCACAAAGAGAGAGTGGTGATATAAAGAGAGGATGTCTGACCACCAAATGCATCTAAGATGGTGTGCACAAGTTGGGTGTTTGGACATGCTGAGAGAACGTGTAATCAGATAAAGCACCAAACAGACCTGAAGGTGTAAGGGACATCCCCTGCTAGCAGACCATGGAAAAGAGTATAAGGTCTTGAGAAGGGTTGTCTGGGTTAGTGGACTGGACCAGGATGTTGCAGGAGACTGTGTAGCTTGGACAGCAGCCATCAGGTGAAAACTGGCTGACCCTGCAAGCATGGAAGTCTTAATAATATAGGATCAGTATAGGAACAATAATAGGTAAGAGTATTATTACCAAAGTTCAGAGATACTGTACATATCAATGTCACTATGATCATCCATCAAACATACTGCTGTCAACATTATCATCAAGTATATTGTTGTCATCATAATCATTCTGACCATTCATTCCCACCTAATGATGGCAGAAGGCAGGGTTCAGAATGTAGGGAAAGTGCATATACTGTAAATTGAAAACTATCCACACCATGCCCAGGAAAAATCCAGACATTCATATATTCACCATTCAAGTGGAGTGAAACTTGGAGTACCAAATAATTATCACTCAATTTTCTTCAAGTCATGTATTTTTCAGTCTCTGGAGAGAGAAAGAGGGAGAGAGAGAGAAGGGGGGGAGGGGCAAGCATGAAGGTTAGAAATGTAGTCTGCAGAGACAAGAAAGTATCAGTACTGTCATGCGTTCAACCTTGTATACAAGTGATTCTAAATACCTGATACCCTAATTCACCTGGCTGGATACATAATGAAATTTTTAAGATCCAGTAAAACATACTATCACATACACATACCATGTGGAAGGTCCTGCATTAGGAAAGCTCCCAAGGTAGCCAGTGCTCTAGTGGTTAGAAAGTCTCCACTGGTGTGACAGCCTTCCACAGCCTGAGCTCCAAGAGGTGGCTGGAGGCTCGAAAACCATGTGATGCAACCAAGCCCTCTAAACTTCAAATGGGGTATACTGGAACTGCTGTTACCACTGACTTCGAGAGAGATGTGGGAGCAATAATATTTCTACACCTTCCAGTTAACACGCTGGTCTCCATGAAGGCACTGCCACCATCAGTTGAGAAGACAATTCATTACAATAAGGCTTATGCTTTGATCTACTATACAGGGACTTCATTAACTTGGAACTAGTTCTGAGCTTCCAGTGGTTAAGAGAAAATGCTCTACATGTCCCAATGGAAATATTCGATCGCCTTCATTTTTCATGGATTCACTTTTACCAGTTTAAGTTACTCGCAAATGAATCACTCAAAATTCACTGGATTGTGTGCATTGGTATGATTTAACAAAATGTTTTCAAAAAATCCAAAAATACACTTTTAAACAAATAAAGTATAATGTGTGATGATGCCCTTGGGCACTGCAGAGGGTTTTCAGGCCATCATATACTGGGTACTTAGTTAATTTAAGCCTGTTGGGGCCATTTTTGTGAATTTTCACTTCACAGGTACATTTGTTCCCCAGCAACTGCAACAAAAAGAATTTCAAAGGCCAATGGCATTTCATGGGATAGTTCAAAAGATGTCTCTCCTGGAGTTAGTTTACATCCACTGTGGTAGTGTAATAGCCATCGGTGGCCATTCGAACAATAGCTACCAGGGATAGGATTAAACGATGTCGAGGCTACAACAAATGAATACCAAGGCAATGAGCAGGGGATAAGCCTTCCTTGGACTAGTTAGGTAGCCTCAGCTTTGCTTTGTGCAAAAACAACGATTATTCCTTTTCTTTTCATGGACAGTCATCCCTTGTTTTTTGTGGGTATTAACCCGTCCCATCCCGGTAGATATTTCACCAATGACCTTCCCCACTCCCGACAGATTTTCAACTCCCCCCCCTCCCTCTACATCCTCCGCTGTTTATGAGAAACATCGAAAACTCATAAAGAAATCACCCACCTGAGCTTAAAAATGGCAGTAAAGGTGACAATACCCTCACCTGGCTGTGTGCCCTATGGGGGCCTGGCTCCAGAGAAAATGTTACCATGGGAAGGGTAACTGTTCCAAACCACTCATAACAAGTATTTAATTATTTATTTGGTACGAATTTATATGTAGTTTGAGTAAATTGGTTTTCACAGTAATACNTGACATATCTTTACTGGCCAGGTCACTGGTAACAGATAAGTTGTCGAGACAATGGCATGGGTGGGTGGGGGGGGGAGGTCACGTGGAGTAAGGCATTGTCCCTTCCTGGAATCGGGTAGAGGAAGGTAACCCATGCATGCATACCAAAAATCACGTACGAAATTTGAAAAATGTGCAAATGATGGACCTTGCAATTGCGGCGTGTTTACATACATCAACGGGAGTCAAAGTGACAAAACAACTGGGCGTAATTATACGTCAACAGGAGTCAGCAGGTTAAGGAATTGATGCATCCCTGGGGGGAGGGGGGGGAGCAAATAATGAAAAATCCACTTATAAAGGCCCCAGCAGCCATAATCTAACTGCAGTACACACATCCCTTGGTTAACCACTTAACCGCAGGCCGTCACTTTCGTGACGCTCGGTGGCGATGGCTCGAGCCGTGGGCCATCAGTTTGGTGCCTCTGTGTTCTTTTTAAGTAGCCGGGGCTTTCAAGATATAAATATNATATATATATATATATATATATATATATATATATATATATATATATATACAGTAGGCGCGGAAAGTGTTGACGCCATCTTAAAAAAAGAAAACATTCTTGTGGTTAGCAAGGAGAAACAAATAAATTAACACTCACCATTGAATTTAGTATTTACTGGCATTCCCCTTCACCTTTATTATCTTCTTAAGGCGTCTGGGGAGACTGATGGCGTAGTTTTGCAGAACAGACGGACTAAAACTGCTCCATAGCTGCTTGACTGCAGCCTCAAGTTTAGGCAAAGATGATGTGTCCATACTACGCAGCTGCCGCTTCATGTGCGCCCATAAATTCTCAATGGGATTGATATCTGGGCTGTTTCCGGGCCAATCTCGAATAAAGGGAACCTCACAGTCTGTTAGCCACTGTTTCACTGACTTTGCAACATGTGCAGGGGCAGAATCTTGCATAAATACTCTTGCCTTGGTTTTATCAAAAGAGTCACTTAAAACATCACATAAGAGCTCCAAATAATTGTTCTGGTTCACTTTTTCATTTGCAGGTAGAATTACCAACTCACCAACACCATAATATGTAAAGCAGCCCCAAGCCATGAGTGAGGCTGGGTATTTAACAAACTTGGAAGTGTACTTAGGATCCAGGGGGTCACTGCCTGGTTTGCGGTACACTCGTGATGAAGGGGTACCAGTGACAGTAAATGTTGACTCATCACTCCAAAGCACAGTTTTCC
>JAGKTI010010887.1:0-27574 GCA_018397915.1 Birgus latro
TATTGAATACATGCTAGGGCTGTCTCATACAGGACTGGTGTATTGGTATTAGCGGGGTCATTTTTACGACATGTCGGAGGGTCTTCTGGTAGATTAGTAAAGCCTGATTTAATGAAATTCAAATCCTTAAACTGTTCCCTGCACCAGCGAGGATTCGAACCTGGGTCCCACGGGACCGCAAGCCAACTCTCTACCGATCGAGCTACCGCCTCCCCTAATATGCCCCTTATGTAATGAATAACCATTGCAATAATGGAAATAAAATTCTGATTCTGATTCTGATTCTCTCCCTTCCTCCCTCTCTCACCCCTCTCCCGTCGTACCCCTTTCCCTTCCTTCCTCCATCTCCCCTCTCTCTTCCTCTACCCATTCCAGTCCTACCCCTCTCTCTTCCTCCCTCTCTCCCCTCTTCCTTCCATCCTTTCTGTCACTCTCCTTCCTTCCCTTTCTCCCCTCTCCCATTCCCCCAACCCTCACTCCCCACTTCTCCCTCTCACTCCTCTCTCCCCCTTTCTCCATCTCTTCCCCTCCCCCTTTCTCTCCCCTCTCACACTTTCCCTCTCCCTTCCCTACCCTTTCCTCCCTCTCTCTCCCCTCTCCTTTTCTTCCTCTTTCTCCATTCTCCCTTCTGTCTCTCACCTCTCCCTTCCTCCTTCCCTCTCCCGTCTTCCTTCCTCCCTGGCTCTCCCTTCTCCCTTCTTCTCTCTCTCTCCCGGACTCTCATCATCATTGAAATGGATATCTAAACGCATTATTCATAAAATACTGCACGGTGATCCTTCTTCCTTTTTCCTGCCGGTATCGGCTAGAGGCTCTGGTGGGCGGGGGAGGCCATCTTGCTTTGCTGTCCATACCTTCAGCTCACAGAATCAGTAAAGTGCGCTTTGTGAGCGCGTGACGAGCGAGCATGCGTCTGTACCTACACCAATCATCTTAATTTCATCTTGGTGTAAATTTTCAACTTTTCTGGTGACGTAGTTGAACAAAAACAAGAATAATTGAGCTAAAATATTTCCTTTCTCACGTTTCTCTCTCTCTCTCTCTCTCTCTCTCTCTCTCTCTCTCACACACACACACACACACACACACACACACACACACGTGAAAGTGAACAACAACCCACACCTCGCAGGTGTCACTTTCACAGTGTTTTAAATCGATTCCATAATGGAGAATGTCAATTGAAGACCACGGTACATTCCCTTGGAAAGGTGGGATTCCAAGGGGTTTCTTTGGTCTCATGAGTAAATATATAGCTAAAATCAAAATTTATTGAATCTGTCTACTACCTGCTGAAAGAATCTCTAACTCATATAAAAGAAAAGTTATTAGCCTCTGAAAAGCATCACAGTCGGGCCGTGTCGTGTTGGACAGGGCCGGGTCGCGTTGGGCCGCCAATTTCTCAGCTGAACGTACAGTAAACCAAGGCCAATAACACGAAAGGACCAATAGGTCTGTTGCTGTATGCTTTCCTTTCTATTTCTTTGTACTTCCCTCACCCTTCCTCCCTCTCTCTCTCTCTCCATTCTCTCATCCTTCTCCTCTCTTCCCTCTCTCCTCCTCTCCCCCTTCTCTTCATTCTCCCTTCCTCCCTCTCCCACTCCACTCTCCCGTCCTCCCCTCTCTCTCTCCCGTCATCCCCCCCCTCTTCATTCTCCACTCCTCCCTCTCCCATTTTCCCTTTCACTCTCCTCTCCCCGTTCCTCCCTCCGACCCTTTTTTCCCTTCTCCCCGTTCCTCCCTCCCTCTCTCTCTTTTCCCCTCTCCCCGTTCCTCTCTCTTCCCCTCTCCCTGTTCCTCCTTCTCTCTCTCCTCACCTCTTCCTTTCTCCCTCTCTCTTTCCTCACCTCTCCCTTTCTCTCTCTCTCCCCCTCACTTTCCCCATTTCTCTTCCCCTTTCGCCTCTCCCTTCTCTTAACTCCTGCCTCTCCCCCCCCCTTCTCTCTCTCTCTCTCTCACCAACAACAACTACCACCATTATCACAACAATCACTATTATAACAATCAACTCCATAACCACCTCCCGCCTAAACTACTACCACAACTATCAAGAGATCACAGCCGGGAGTAACAGTACTATTAAGCCTCTCATTACCATCACGTCTTTTTTGCTTTATTTTTGATACCACGACACTTTACTTGGTCTAGGGAGATCCTCTCGTAGTAAAGCAGTTAGAAACACTCTATACTAAACTCTTCACTGCACTGAACTTTTCCCTATTCTAGTCTTGATATTACGAGGCAATTTTATTCGCCTCTGGAATTGTCTCTTGTAGTCAAGTGATTGAGCACCATAAGATCAGGGCTATTATGAACGACTGTATTAAGATACTCACCACAAACACGACCAAAACTACTACACAGCAATCACAGCTACCATTACCAGCACAATAACCAATATCTTTTTAGTATCACTGAAATTTTGATAGCACCATACCAACAACACCACAACCAAGGTCACATCACATCACACGACACCGACATCACACCAAAACCAAATCACACCCACCCATAACCAACAATACAACAGAGCATTACATCCAAACCAATATCACATAACACTACATCAATTCATGATATCAGCAACTCAGACCACACAACCAACACCACACATCACCACATCACATCACACCACACCGAGGTTCTCGGGCCCCGTGATGTGATGTGATGTGTTGTGTTGTTTAAATGACATCAATGTCACTTAAACAACACATCACAAACACCAAAAATAAATCACCATTAAAACTCAATGCCTTGAGGTCACTTGCCCATACAACATTTGGACACAAAAAAAGAAACCACCACCACAATATACAAACAACATACACGTTCAGTGATGAATTATGCAAGCCCTGCTTGGGCTCCTAACCTCACTAACACACTATAACACACTACAGACCATACAGAACAAGGCCCTAAAAATAACCACAGGCTGCACAGCTACTACACCCACAGACCACTTACATCAAGAAACCAAAGTCCTCAAAGTCAAGGATCATCTAGACATGAAAGGCACCCAAATTCTCGCTGCAGCCTCCACAAACCCATAACATCCACTATGCTACATGGCAGCACATCGACACACACCAAGGAACATCAAAACAACACCCAGCAGACGATATCATACACAAATATTGTCATCTCTCCCCTCTCGCCCGCTTCAGACCAGCTTCCAGAAGCATATCCATACTCAAATTACTCGCCGCTCCATTCAGTCACTTACAGACAACACACAGCTGCACACACAGGGTCCACCTGGCCAGGCTGAGATGTGGGAATCATCCAGCCCTCTTTAGTTATCAGAAGAGGATGGATGACTCCGTCGCTGATGCCTGTCCAGGATGTAACACAGCACCCCATACTATTAAGCACATTGTGGAAGGCTGCACTGCACACAATCACCTACGCCAACAACACAACATACACTCCTTGAGAGCTCTGTGGGAAAGCTCGGTCTCGGCCGTGGCCTTCCTTAGGGACTCGGGGCTGTTCGGTCAGACTGCCTAGGGAACAACTACTACTACTACCACCACACCACAGCCAACATGCTACAATTACACCATACAGACCACATTGTAAAGATATCATACCATACACTACAAGTAATATTTAACACCACACCATACTAAACATCGACATCACATTCCAGCAAACCATTACCATAGCCAACAGATCAAAGCACACCGTACCAACACCACAACACACCACACCAAGCACATCATTTCATCACACCAACGCACACCACAGTATCACATCAAACTCTACCTTATATCATCAAACCACAAAACACATCACCATATTAACACACCACAATACACAACATCCCACGCCAAAAACAGCAATCACAAATCAAACAGCAGCAACCCTCACCACACATAACAGTGCACCTCACCATACCACACAACAACACACACATACAAACACCACACCATCACACAAGCTCTGACCTGCTTGCTCTGCTTAATTCCATAATAACTCTCTCTGTGGCTGAGGTAATGCAGGATTGCATGCAAGTATAGATTTTAGACTAAGTGTGCAAAAAGAAAGATAAACAAGAAAAAGTGAAAAAAGATGTATGAACTCGTAAAAATATTCTCTCTCTCTCTTTCTCTCTCTCTAGCATAATCTTAACCAATTTTTTCTTCCTAATTCCTGTCTTTCTTTTTTCTTAATATTCTTTTCCTATTCACAAGTTCCTCCTGATCCCTCTCCTTATATTACTTCTACTCTCCTTTCATACCTTTTTTTCCTCGCAGTACATCCCTGCTCTCATCATCGTCCTCTGCGTAATTGTACATTCCATCCACCCGTTTCTCACCATCTCGTTTCCTTTCTCCCATAGCCCTCCCTTTCTCACGTTCTTTCTTCTTTCTTACTTTCCCTCTCCTTTCACACAAATCCTATACCTAATCCTGTCTCCTAATTCCACTTCTTCGTGTTATCTTACCCCCCCCATCCCTCATCTTTTTCCTTCGCTCATATTATTCCTCTTTTTCTAACTTTCTTTCCTCCCCCCTCACCTTCCCTCCCGTCCTTCATTCATCCTGTACCTAATCCTACCTTCCATCTCTCTTTTCATATTTCCTTTTTACTCAGTCTTTCCCCTCCTTCAAATTCCTTGTTCATATTAACCACACACACACACACATTATACAGATAGATTATTCTTTCCTCTCTTCATACCTCTTTCATTACATCCAGCCTCCACTCCTCTTTCCATATCTTTACGTTTTCCTCCTATGCTTCCGTTCCCTCATATTTCTCTATTTCTTACTTTGTCTCTCCTCTCTTATCATTACTTTCACTCACTTATTGTCTACATATTCATGTTTTCAATTCCTTCAAATTTTCTTTTTCCTTTCTTTCCTCCCACGGTTTTTCCTCTCATAAAAAAAAAAAAAAATCTCACCAAACCTTTTCTTTCATCCATCACACCCCTACCATAATTCACTTCACCCCTTCCACTTAAATCCTCACTTAAGTCCGCCCCAGCTCACTCAGAATGCGATACGTATAATTTCCCAAGTAACTGAGCTTTACGAGCGTCCTGGGATCGGGCTGAGTAATTTTTAAGTGAGCCTGGCAATTAGGTAAGTAGGGGGGAGAGTGTCGGGGTGATGTGGCAAAGGTGGATGAATTGGTAGATACGTGTGCTTGTTCTGAGGTTTGAGTCATGTAATTCTACTCGTAAACGTCTTGGTCTACCAACTTATGTAGTTACCTGTAGATATATCACATACAGTAAGCGCTACAGTATATGCATGTAGTTCATATATGCTGATACCCACGACGAAAAAAGTAACCTCAACTTTTCCAAGCCGCTTTTGTGTATTCACACGAAACCATTTGGGAAATTTCGTGTTCAATTTTTCATTTGGATATCAGCATATGTAACTACTTATTTAGCTACCATTTACCTCCTCCAGTATCAATATATCCTCTGAAATTTATTTTCACATTCGCCAGATTTTTCTTTTCAGCTAAGGAGAAACACTTTGTGGTGGAGATACAAAGCTTCCAATAACCCAATACGTACAATGAAGTCCTTTACGTTTTATTCATGTTACTCTCAGTCGATTAAATTTAACCTCCAAGTAACTGCTCGTAGTGAAAGAGTTAAATAGACAGGTGTATCAGTGGTTGTATTTTTATGGCTTTGGTTATACGTTTCTCTTTACAAACTCTTTGGTTTACCGATTCACCTAATTATCTATTTACCAATCTCATAATTCTTTCATTTCGAATTCTTTCCTACGTGTCAATAAAATCGTAGGGCGATAACAAGCAAAATAAAAATGACGTTATTGTACTGAAAGAGTTGGTGGAAACATTTCTAACTCAACTATGACAATCATTTGGCAGTGGCAGGACTAAGTAAAGAGTCACTGCACTGAACAGGCGGACCTGGTAAGTGTTTATGTTCTACTGACATACTTCTTGATTTACATAGTTACAAAATACCTGTTTAGAAACCACTCGATGCATTTCGGTAGTTTATTCTTGACATCTGCATATGATCTGATTCCTACTGAAAGGCTTCGTACTGTTGGGGTTAATCAATTTTCACTGACCTTGAAATACTGTGACCAAATATTATATTCTTGTTCCGTCTAGATGCTAAACGATTCTCGACAGCTTGGGAGAGGCCTTCCCGTGGTGGAGGAATTAATATCACCTGTTTGCATGTTTCTGGACCTGTTTAGCTTACAAACACATCAAACATACTTTTTACCTACCTACCAAATGACCAACTTCCCCTTTTATTTTCCTCACTGCTTTCATTCTATCTTTTCCCCATAATCCATTGTTTCCCTCCAGCTTCCTGTATTTAACAAACCTACCGTAATTCCTATCTATCTATGCATCTTTCTGTCTGACTACAAATGACGCCCGCTCTCTTTCACTGCTTTTCTTCTACTTTTCTTACATTCTCTTCTCCACTATCAAATGTCTTCCTCTGGTTTCTTTCATCCAAAACAATGTCTCACCCTCTCCCTTCTCTTTTACCCACTTCATTTCTTCCAACAACTCTGCTGTATACTCCTCTCCCACTTCCGTACGTCCTCCATCCTTAGCGATTCAAGCATCTCAAGATTTCTCTCTACTTCTTACTCTCCTTTGTCCACCCTTTGTTTTTCTACCTCCTCTAACCACACACACACACACACACACACACACACACACACACACACACACTCTCTCTCTCTCTCTCTCTCTCTCTCTCTCTCTCTCTCTCTCTTGGAAACATTAGAATATTACCTCTCTCCCCTTTGTATCCAATCTAACTAAATTTTCTCTCCCCCTCCATTTTCCTTTTCATTCTCTGTCCGTTACTGCCACAAACCAGCTTTCATTTTCTACTCCCGTGGAATATGTTAGTGATCAGTGCCTTTCCCTTCATCGTGTTCCTATTTATTCCTTATTTAATATTCCTCTTTTCTGTCATAAACAAAAAAAAAAAAAAATCTTTCTCATCATTTCCTCTTTCCTAAGTTATGACCAATGCCTCTTCTTTCGATTCTTTATTTACTCTTTCTCTTCATATTCTGCGCAATCTGTCCCCGCCCATTCCCTTCCCTCTCCCCTAATTCCTTCTCATTGCTCAGGTACTCTTTATCCTTCCCCCTCCTTCTGAACTGTCATCTTTCCCCTAGCCTGCATACAAACCAGTATTTACTCTCTCGTCAATGACCAGTGTCTTCTCTTTCTTTCCATTCCTTCTTACTGTTCATTTCCTCCTCCTCCTACACCTCTTCCCCCTTTCTCTGTAAATTCTCATCTTTCCTCTTACATACACACCAACTAGATTTCCTCTTCACTCAATTCTTTTTTTTTTCCTCACTAATCAATCTCTTTCATTTCCTACAGTTCTTTTCTCATTGTTCATTTACTCTTTCTCCTTCCCTCGCTCACCCTTCTTCTGAACAATCATCTTTCCCTCACAAACAAGTCAACAAAACAAGCAGGAACACTACTCTCTTCTTTATTCCCTCCCTCATATTTTCCCTCTTTCTGTACTTCCTCTCTCCCTCCGTAACGTCAATGTGAGCATTACCCTAAAGTCAATGGTTTCGTTCTCCCCCTTTCCCCCCCACCTTAATTAACTTCATATTTCTCTCTCTCTCTCTCTCTCTCTCTCTCTCTCTCTCTCTCTCTCTCTCTCTCGTACTACTTACAACTATTTCCCTCCCTACCCTCCGCTGTTCCTCCACCTCACTCCCATTCCGACTTCCTCTCTCCCTCCCTACCTTCTAACATTCTACCTCCTCCCTTTCCTCCCTAATTCCCCCTCTCCTTCCCTGCTACTCCTCTTCCTCGCATTCTTTTCTACTTTTCTTCTCCCTTCTTACCCCTCTATCCCTCCTCCTCACTCTCCTACTCCCTCAATCCCACCCGTCCCTTCCCACTAATATTCCTCCTCCTCATACTGTGGATGATAGCCCCACTGCTCGGCCAACCGCTGTCCAGGCTGACCGTCCTCCTCCCACTGTAGTTACGTCTCCCCCCACTGTACAGAACGAGTTTCAGCCAGTGCGGAATGGTGCCAGGTTTGAGAGAAAAAGGAGCATCATTCCAGTAACCACATACAATAAATTTCAGATTCTCACAGAAGTAGAGGAAGAGCCCAACGAGGCGCGGGTTGTGGGGGACTCTATCATCCGTGGTCAGTTGGTGGAATTTTGCGGCAGGGCACCCTCTAAACGAAAGTGATTTTGTATTCCAGGTGCAGGAGTAGATGACGTAACAAAGGCTGTGGAAGACATTTTCGAGAACGCGCAAAATGACAGCCTTGTTATCATTCATACAGGTACAAATGATGTCATGCAAACCCGATCGGAGGGGCTGATGGAGAAGTACAGAAAGATGATCCGACGCTACAAGGAGAAAACTAATCATATTTTAATTTCAGGCATACTCCCAAGGATTAATGCAGGGAATGCCTTCTTCAGCAGAGCATTTAGTATAAATAACAGAGTCAAGACACTTTGCGTACAGGAAGGAGTTGAGTTCATCGACATGTGGAACCAGTTCTACGAGCAGCGAACACTATTTGCGAATGATGGACTGCACTTGAATGCTGTTGGTTCTGCCCGTCTCGGTCGTTTGCTTAGTGATGCCGTAAGTTTTTTCTGGAGAAAAAAACAGACATCACGGGAGCCAAACGTAGATGTTGAACAGCCTGACAAATCAATATGTAATGGAAGTACCTCACATTGGAAAAGAAAACATATTAAAGATATTTGTATTAATGCGCAGAGTCTACGTAATAAATTTTCTGATTGAGAGGCCCTTGTCTTTACTGACAATTATGATGTAATTGGTATAACAGAATCGTGGCTAGATACTGGACAGAGAGATTTTCTAGCAGAATTTAATTTACCAGGCTATCACATTTTCAGCAGCAAAAGGAAGAATCGAACAGGGGGCGGTGTGTTGTTATACATTAAATCAGGATTTCATCCTGTCAAAATTACCAAGCCATGTACTGAAAACATTGACACTATTTACATTCAGCTAAGAAATGAATCTCGTCATAAAATCACCATTGGGGTAATTTATAATCCACCCGGTCAGCCACTCAACATCGATAACAAAATCTACAATCAAATTGCCAAAATACTGTATCTTGTACGCAAAGCACGGTAATATTTGGTGATTTTAATTTACCAGTTCCAAAATGGGGAGAAGCCCTATCCTCACACACAAGGCTAGACCTGTATACAAACTTGCAGGAAAGTTCTTTATATCAATTTGTAAATTATCCGACACGTGGATGTAACATCCTAGATCTTGTCTTAGCCACATTAGAAAATGTAGTGAGTAACGTAATTGTAGGAGAAGAATTTAGCACAAGTGATCATCGCACAGTTACATTCAACATTAAATTCTGTGAAGACAGTGTCAGGGCCAGCTGTGAGAAAGTGCCTGACTTTAAGAGAGCAAATTTTAAGAAATTAAAGGCAATTATAGGTGCAGGTGACTGGCATCCCATTGTCCAAACTTTAGATATCAATGATGCATGGAATTTTTTTTATGGAAACTCTCAACAGTGCTGCCAGGTTATGCATTCCAATGCGCAACAGAAGGCCTGCCAAAAATTCTAAACCCAAATGGTGGAACTCCGACATTAAACACTGTCTGAAAGCTAAAAATCTTGCATATAAAAACTACAATACCACAAAGAGTCAGAGTTATAAAAATGATTACGATGCCCTTCGACGAAAAGCCAAAAAATTAATTAAATGCAGTAAGAAAAACCTTGAGGCACATATTGCAAGTATCAGTAAATGAAATCCCAAAGAATTTTTCAGTTACATAAGAAGCAAAAAGGTAATAACTCCAACAATTGGTCCCTTGATCACAGATAACGGAGAGCACACTGATGATGAAACTATGATGGCGAAAATTCTTAATACGTTCTTTGTGTCAGTATTTACAACAGAAAATATACATACGATTACTGCTGTTTCCCCCATTCCTATAGAAGAGGACAACATAATTACTGACATCACAGTTAGCGATCGCGACGTACTGCTTGCAATAAACAAATTAAAAGAGAATAAAACACCAGGACCAGACAAAATATCTCCACGTGTATTGAAGGAACTACAGAATGAAATATCAAAACCTCTGTCTGAACTTTTCAACTTATCACTTAAGAGCAGTAAGGTGCCACATGAATGGAAGCTTGCCAACGTAACCCCAATAATCAAAAAGGGCAACAGAGCCCAACCAGAAAACTACCACCCAATTAGTTTAACATCGGTGGTTTGCAAATTGCTCGAAACTATTATCAGAGACAAGCTTGTGAAACACTCAGAAACAAACAATCTCATCAAAGATTTGCAAAATGGTTTTTGTAATAATCGCTCTTGCCTCACGAATCTGCTGGACTTTTTCAATGATATACTGAATATGTATGATGAGACTAAATCTGTTGATGTGGTCTACCTAGATTTTCAAAAGGCCTTTGACAAAGTTCCACGCAAAAGACTCCTTCAGAAGCTAAAGACACATGGTTTCAGTGGCAATGTTCTTGGTTGGGTAGAAAATTGGCTCTGGATGAAAGCAAAGAGTTGTAATTAATGGAAAAGAATCAGACTGGATAAACGTTACAAGTGGAGTGCCACAGGGTTCCGTGTTAGGTCCTATTCTTTTCTCAATATATGTAAATGATATTGACGGAGGATTGTGTTGTAAGATTTCAAAATTTGCTCATGATACTAAAATAGGTAACAGAGCAGATACAGTACTGCAAAGGCAAGCAATTCAGAGAGATCTTGATCAGATGTTGGCAAATGGATTTTAATATTAATAAATGGAAAGTACTGAACATTGGCAGTAAAAATGTAAGAGCTAGTTATACCATGAATAATGTCCAACTTGATAGGGTAAACCACGAAAAAGACTTAGGAGTTATAATAACAGACGATTTGAAACCAAGCAAACAATGTACAGAAACAGTGAAAAAGGCCAACAAATTGATTGGATTCACAGGCAGAGCATTTGAATATAAATCCGATAATATCATCCTCACTTTGTATAATTCCTTAGTATGCCCGTAATTGGAGTACTGCGTTCAGTTTTGGTCACCATATTATAAAAAGGATATGGAAAAGCTTGAAAGAGTGCAGCAAAGGATGACAAAAATGATACCTAGATTGAGAAATAAACCATACGAGGAACGTTTAGAAGCCTTGAATCTCTTTACCTTAACTAAACGGAGGATACGAGGAGATTTAATTCAAGTATTCAAAATATTCAAAGGACAAGATAACATGGCTGTCAACAAATACTTCACAGTTGATCAATCGAATTATACTAGAGGCAATGGGCATAAAATAATTGGCAAACGATTCCAGTCACATGAAGCTAAGCATTTCTTCTTCAATAGAGTTGTAAATATATGGACTAAATTGCCCTCCAATGTAGTAAATTGTAATACAGTACTAACCTTTAA
The DNA here is from genome assembly GCA_018397915.1 of Birgus latro. NCBI lineage: Eukaryota > Metazoa > Arthropoda > Malacostraca > Decapoda > Coenobitidae > Birgus > Birgus latro. Next base: position 11,462 of record JAGKTI010010887.1, read on the forward strand.
AGGTCGCCTGGATAAATATTTGTTGTCTAACCCCCAGCTTACTATGTTTACTCCTGAATAAAACACTTGTATAAATTTTTATTTTATTCTATTCTTCTAGAGCCTGGATCAATTTACTAAATGCAAATATATGCACAATGATAATGTTTTAAGTTTCTTCCCGCAGAGCCCAACTGAGACCACGGGATCACTATATTTACGTGTATCTGTAGCTTTTGAATTCCTGCAGAGTCCAACTGAGACCACGGGATTATTAGCTATATTCACGTGTATCTGTTTCTGTTGAATTCCCTTAGAGTCCAACTGAGACCACGGGATTACTGTATTTACGTTGTTATGTCTACAGAGTCTCATCCTCCGCAGACGCCCCGTTAACTCAGTGTACCCATACGTAGTGTCATGCATTATTTATTTATTTGATTATTCATTGTACTTTACTACTTTCTCTTTCAGGTTATTCATACTGGTAGCTTATAGATAATGTATTATATAATGTAGCTTTTCCTTTTCAGTCTCTCCTATGAAATTTCCATGTCAGTTTTTCCGTGCTGCGTGGTAGTCTTTCTCGCTTTTTCTTGTCGGTTTTTGGCTGGAGGGTTTGAAGGAGGGGGGAGCCTTCTTGCTTTGCTGTCCTTATCCTTCAGCATGTAGAGTTAGATCTTGTAGTCATAGACTACTCTGTAACAAACAGCCTCGAAAGAACCATAAGGTCTGTTGCTGTTTGCTTTCCTATGTACTCACTTCCCTCTCTAAACCGCTCTCTCAATCCTTCTTCCCTCCCCTTCCTACCCTCTAACAACCTTCCTCCTCCTTCCCCTTCCTAATCCCCTCTCTTCCTCCCCAGTATCACTCCTGTTCATTCCCCTTCCTATTCTCTCTATCTCTCTCCCCCTCCTGTCCCCTCGAGCTCTACTTTCTACCTTACTCTCTCTTCCTCACTCTCCTTCCTACTTTATCTCTCCCTCCCTATTATCCCTCCTCCTCATCTTCTTCCTACTTCTCTTCTTCCCGAACCTTCATCTTTCCTCTTCACTCTTTTTCCAAACCCCCTCTTCTACTTTACCCTCTACCTTCCCTCCCCTTCTACTTCCCTCGATCAACAAAAGGTTTAAGAAGATGGATCACATGGGCATTCTACTCACTGTTAATGTCTTCACTTCTATATAAAACTTATCTGTGTCCAAGCTTTTTACTTTTCCTACCTCCCCCACACTTGCCATCTTCTACTTCCCTTCATAACACCACCATGAAAAAGAGCAAAAGAAATTACCGCGTGTGTGTGTGTGTGTGTGTGTGTGTGTGTGTTTCCCCCTCTCACTCCTCTGCCTACTCCCCCAAGTCCCCTCCTCCAAACACCCTAAATTTCCCCCTCCTCAATCCCCTTCCTACTTCTCTCATTCCTCTTCTCATTATCGCTCTTTCTCTCCTTACCGCCTTCTTTGTATCTCGGCTCCTTCCCAATCCCACTCTTCCCTCCTTTTCATTCTCCTTCCTACTTCTCTCCCTACCCTATCTCCACAAGTACTTTCCTACTCCCCCTCATCCTCCCTACCCATTATTTTCATTCAGTCTACTCTTCGCACACATTCCCTTCTCCTGGTCTATTCCTTACTATCCCTGCTTCTCCCTCCTTCACCTTCTCTCCCACTCACTCCCAATTCCTCTATCAAACCCTCTCCTAAATCCTTATTTTTCCTCCTTTACTCACCTACCTTATTACTCATCCACCTCGTTATCCCTTCCCCTATTTCCTCTGCTTTACTCATCCACCTCCCTATCCCATCCCCTATTCCCCCCTCCTCTACTTAGCCCCCTGTATCCTTCCCTCCAGTTTCCCTCCTCCTCTACTCACCCACCACCTCTCTATCGCTTCCCCCTGTTTTCCCTCCTTTACTCACCCACCTCTTTTTTTTTTTTTTTTTTTTCTCTCTCTCTCTCTCATTTTTCCTCCTTCTCTACTCACCTACCACCCTTCTACTTTCCCCTTATTTTGCCCTTTCTTTGCTTACCCCTCTCCCCCCCCTCTCTACCTCTGTCCCTCCAACAACAGCAGTACCACGAGGATGGACCAAAAACGTATTACCCATATTCAAGGTTTTCACGCGAGGTCGACCCCATAATCCGACTTGCTTCCAAGAACGGAGTCTCGGTCCTCATTGCGCCCATCCGGATTTATGAGGTGAGATTGTGGTGCTCTTCTGTGAACTCCCTTTAGTAGAAAGCTGTCCGATAAACAATCACTTACGGAATGAAGGAGGAAATACTCCTAATGACAGGACTATCTCTATGATAATGACTCGCTTAAAGGCCGCCTTCGACGGCCTTTGCTCGATGTCGAAAGGACAGAAATGAGTCATAACTTGGGAATCAGAGGCCCAACTGGACAGGAAATTGTTTTATTCTTCAAGTTACAGCATTTTAACGGTACCTTGATCTAACGAAAATTGCGCTACGTTGCACCGTTTTTGCTGTGGAACGGTAACCAATATACAGAAATCCGAATTCTGTATTATAATGATCCGATTTCCAACTCGAAGAATAAAACAATTTCCAGTCCAATCGGGCCAACGGTTCCCAAGTTATGACTCATTTCTGGCTTTTTGACATCGAGCGGGGGCCGCCGAAGTTGGCCTTTAAGCGAGTGAATGATAAGGCTATGAGCCATGAACTAACTTATATTCTTTATTTCCTCCCCCCCTCCCTCCCACTCTCAGTTTTCACTCACTTCACTTCCCTTCCCTCGTGCCTTTTCTCGCCCCGTTCTCCTATCCCTACAGCAGTTCAAGTCCCATGTTAGGTTCTTTATGAATGGAGGACAACTGTAATTTGGTGTAAGGATTATTATTATTATTTTTTAATTAATTTGTTTTTTCTTCCTCTGTTTATCTGCAAAAACTAACCCCTCTGCTGTCTTCCCTCCTTTTCCATTTCCCCATCTCTTTCGTCTCATGTCTTTCTCCCCCAAGACGTAGCTATGCCAACATATGTTCCGTCTTTATTCATACATGAGAGTCCAAGTCAGGCAGAAAGTGTTCCATCTTCTCAATCAACAGTTTTCCTATGTGGGTATAACATTTCCATTCTAACCCATGCCAGTTTTCCCTTCGTAAAAAGGAAAAAAAAAGTTGTATTATTGCTGGAAGAAAGAGAGATTATTGCTGGAAGAAAAAGAGACTTACTGCGAATTTGTACTCTTCCTTCTGTAAAAACGAGTCTCAGTTAAGCAGGGGAATTTGATCAAACGTCTGTCTATGAATCACCGTCTTGGTTCTCTTTGGCTGCAGTTTTGCGTATATTCATTGATTCGGTATTGACGCTGGCGAGTGCAAAATGAGATCTGGCTGTGAGGGTGTGAAGGGAAAAGGTGAGGATAGAGGGTGTAAGGGACGAGGATTGGAGTGAAGAAGAATGGGTCAAACCAGTAGCAGGATGGCGTAGGAAAATGTGGTAGACATACGAGAAACAACGACCCAGACCATGGGCAAGATGGAGGATGTAGGAGAAAGGACACAAATAGGAACAATAAGAGCCAGAACGAAACAGGATGGAAAATGCTGGAGAACAGGATGGATGGAGGAAGAATAAGGGAGAGAATAAGTGAATAACAAAAGGATGGATGTTGTACGAGACCGGTAAATGGAGGGAGAATAAGAGAAATATAAAAAACACGATGAAGAACAAGATGGAGGGTTTATGACAAAAGACAAGACTGATGAAGTATGATAGATTCGTCAAGAACGGAATGGAGGGAGTTGAGGAAGTATATGAAGGAGGGTGATGAGTCATGGATGGAGAGAACGGTGCTGAGGATGATATAGACCAAGAAAGACGGAGAGACAAGGAGGGAGAGTACAAGTACATGAGGGAGAATGACGTGTCGTGGGTGGAGGGATAATTACTGAGTGGAATTGAAATGCTTAGACTTATTTTCTAGGTTCACCTCTCACAGGATGCAGCATCAAATCAAGCTACCATTGTATCAAGGCCGACTTCTGTATAAGAAAATGACAGGTGAATAAATGCAAGAGGTATAAAAAGACAAGTTACAGTTACATCATACAAAACCTCACTAATACCCTCCATTTACTTCCACATCAACCTACTGCATTCCACACCTGTTTCATCAATATACCATTATGACAAGATATATCGCACATATTTCAAAATACCTATAAACTGTTGCGACAGACTTATCCCAACTGGCACAAAACCTTTCCAAGACTGCACAAAATAGTCTAGATGCAACAAGATAAATCATGAGAACTGTAATCGTACTGAAATATTCTCCCAGGCTGAGGAGGTTTGTTAGTACAGTACCTCTCCCTAACCAGCTTACTTCGGCATATGCCACGTTAACAGCCTTTAGTATACTATTAATACACACCATGCCCATATTAAAAAGATACAAACACACACGACGGCATGTACAATACCACATAATACTCGTATACAACAGAAAAGGTGCTTGAATGCTAGTCTTCCCGGCAGATGAGAATACCCTTTATCTTTCAACCGTATCAGATTCAAAACTACATTCCATTATACATCCTTTCCGTTCTTCAGTTCCAAGCTATAAGCCAGTTTCTGATCCATCACTTATCATACATTCACTTTCTTTTACATATCCTTTCGTACTCTCCCTCTCTCTTACCACGAAGCCCCTTATCCTATAACCTCCACCCTATCATATGTCATTCTCTATGCCCTACACTTTATCAGCACTAATCCACCTCCCTGCTTCCTCTCGTACATCAACTCTGCCTCTCCCTCAGGCACTACAGGGGGACGTCTTCATATGGTGGCACCTACATAACTGCACGGCTACCCTGCCCGGTTATACAAACGTCTCTTAGTTCCCTCCTTGTCCCCCCCTCCCGCTCGAAAAGAGGATAGTGAACAGCTGAGGGTAACTTTAGCCTGAAGTGCACTGGATTCACGTTTCAGATGAATCTGGGGCTAAAACAACTTCTGTATTATACTGTCTTTACTATAGCTTGCTTCAAATTTTCGTCCTTTTGCTCCTTTTGCAGTACATTTCACATAGCTCATGGCGAGAAAGAAAAAGCAGTACTACAGCTCTACATACTTTCTACAGCACTTCTTAATGACTAGCACCATATTCTAGTGTTAATCTTTAGTTACTTAGTAGAGAGATGGCAGTTCGAGGCCTCAGTCCATCCATGCACATTCTCTTTCTCATCTTTCTGAGTCGTTTCCTTTTTTCACATTTAGGCTATCATCATTTTAACAGTTTATTTTTACTTGAGAGACTTGGTTCGCTTCCACAACTGGAATATTAGGTCGCTTTGCATGAAATTCGATGAGCCTTAGTTATGGGGAAAGATTTCTTGTTTACTGCCAAATCGACCCTCCAATCTGACAACGTTGGACCATCAACTAAGCTGACAGGTGTTAGAAGGTATTCGTCAGGTTAGACAAGCGTGTTCGTCGTCCGCGTGAAGTGCGTAGCGCCCTGAAATCGTACAAGGGAGGGAGGGGAGGGGGATGATTAAGGAAACAGGCTTGGGGAGTAAAGTAATGGGTAGGATAGGTTGGAACACTGGTGAGCGGTGGATCTGGTCAAGAAAGTATATGCTGTCAAAACAGATACTGTAGGATCAGTAACATGAGTGCTGTGAAAGTTAATATCAAAACATCCTCCATGAATGAGAATGTCGGAAAGGGGGAGTAAACAAATGGGCATGAGAGCAAAGATGTGGGTGACATGAGCTAGAGTAGTAGTGAAGGATGGGGAGGGGTCATAACAGTATACCCTGTGAAATGGATGCAGTAAGATTAATTGGTATGAGTGCAGTGATGACTTACTTCACAGTTTTCCGCAAGGACAAGATAATTTCGCTTACTCTAACTTACCTGGCTAAAACCAACTTTCTCTAGCTCTTCAAATAACCCCACTTGTTTCTCCTCATCCCATTTCCCAAAACCCCTCTCCTCTACTTACATAGCTCCTCTCTATCCTACTAAATCCCCCTCTTGTCTATTCTCTCCAAAATCCCTCTTACCCCTTTAGTCCCTCTTTTGCCTATTTTTTTTATTTTTTTTTTATTATGCAAGGAAGAAGGAGCCAAAGGCCATGGGCCCGCGTACTGTTCCTTCCAAGAAAAAGCAAAAACAATGCAAAAGAGAGCCAAATTCAAGATCCATTCATTTTGAGATGCCTGGACACACTGCGTTTGAAAGACTGGAGGAAGTAGGGAATACTGACAAAGGAAGACAGTTCCAAAGTTGACCACTTGCATAAATGAAGGACTGGGAGTAACGGTTAACTCTTGCATTAGAGAGTTGGACAGAAAAGGGATGAGAGTTTGTTGCTAGACGGGTACTTCGTGCCCGTCGTAGAGGTGGAGGGATGCAAGCAGACAGTTCAGAGGAACAGTGACCATTGAAGCAGCGACAGAAAAGAAATAAAGATGCAACAGTGCGACAAAGGTTGAAGGGAATCAACAAGAGGAGGAGAGTTAATGAGACGAAAAGCCTTTGACTCCACCCTATTGAGAAGAGCTGCATGTGGGGAGCCTCCCCACACATAAGAGTTGTACTCCATACAAGGGCAAATAAAACCCGTGTACAAGGTCAACAACTGTGCAGGGGTAAAGAAAGTTCGGAGTCGGCTTAGCACACCTAATCTCTTGGAAGCAGATTTCACAAGAGATGTAATATGTTCTTTCTAAGACAAATCAAGAGAGAATGAAACCCCAAGCATATTCAAGGATAATGCAGGACTGAGCTCTGAGCTGGACATTATTAAACATTAGTGGGTAATCCTGAGGAAGATTTTGTCGGGTTAATAAGTGTAAGAACTGAGTTTTTGATGCACTGAAAATAACAAGATTATTTTTACACCAATCAGAGATACGAACCAAGTCAGACATTAAGTGTGCCATAGTCTCAACCCTTTTTTGTTGAAGTAACTGCTGAGATGGACATTGCGGAAACCGAATGGAAAGGTGAAGGGTGGAATCATCAGCATATGAGTGGATAGGGTTAGATGTACAGCTTAGAAGGTCATTGATGAATAAAAGGAAGAGAGTTGGTGAAAGGACAAAGCCCTGAGGAACACCACTGTTGATAGGTCTACGAGAAGAACGATGGCCATCTACAACAGCGGCTATAGAACGACCAGAAAGGAAGCTAGAGATGAAGGCACAGATAGAAGGATAGAAACAGTAGGAGGGCAGTTTGGAAATTAAAGATTTATGCCAGACTCGATCGAAAGCCTTTGAGATGTCAAGTGCAATGGCAAAGCTTTCACCAAGGTCCCAAAAGGAGGATGACCAGGAGGAGGTGAGAAGGTCGCCAGTGGAGCGTCCCTGACAGAACCCATACTGAGGATCAGAAAGAAGGCTGTGACAGGAAAGATGCTTTAAGATTTTTCTGTTACGAATTGACACAAAATCTTTTGAGACACAGGATGTTAACACGCCGAGTCCCAAACGGTTTTTTTACCCAGCCTACCCCCAGATCCCGACCGATTTTCGACTTTTTGTGTTTTGGCTGAAACCTTCGCTTTTGGTGAGAAACATCGAAAATTCATAGTGAAATCGCGATCCTGAGGAAAAAAAATGTTGATAGAGGTGTCAATCAACCTTACGTTTTCCTTCTTTTTCAGGGTAACTGGCTAAGAAAACGAACTATGGAAGGGTTGACTAATTAAAGCCACTTTAAATTACGTATTTATTTCATTTATTTGCTACGAATTTATGTGTAGTAAATGTCTATAATGGTTTTCACACAATAATATAGGCGTTTATAAGCATTGTTCACTTACCCAAAACCCCAGTATATGGCACCTTCCTTTACGACATTACCACCTCATCACTTCTGTTTGTTTCTACCTCTAGCTTCTTTGTCCTCCACCTCAGGAATCACTTTCACCGTGAATTTCGTCATTAGAGAGACCGTGGGGCAACACACCTTTAATGGCTAGGTTACTGCTAACAGGTGAATTGACCAGTGTGGGGGGAGGGGGGGAAGGGGGGTTAGGAGGGGCCAGGCAGTATCCCTGCTTGACAGGAGGTAGAGGAAGGTCTCCCACATACGCCTACCAAAAATCACCTGCGATTGTTAAAAAATGTGCACACAATGGGCCTTGCAATTGCGTGATGTACGATGCACATCGTTGGGTCTGTTCGCGGAAAAAAGTAGCGACGTGCATCGTACGTCGTTGGGACTCAGTGGGTTAAAGCAATTGGACGATAGTTAGAGGGGTGGGAATGGTCACCCTTCTTTGGGACTGGCTGCATGAGAGCAAACTTCCAGCAAGAAGGAAAGGTACAAGTTGACAGACAAGGGCGAAAGAGTTTACCTAGGCAGGGTGTAGGCACAGAAGCACAGTTTTTGAGGACAACAGGAGGGACTCCATCAGGCCCATATGCCTTGTTAGTACTGAGGCCAGTGATGGCAGAAAATACATCAGCTGAAGAATTTTAATGTTAGTCATGAGGAAGTCAGAGGGGGGAAGTGATGGAGGAACAGCACCGGAATCACTTAGGTGGAATTGGAGGAGAAAGTCTGAGTGAAGAGATCTGCTTTATCAGTAGAAGGAATAGCTACAAAGTCATCAGAGTAGAAAAGGGGAGGGAAGGATGATGAGGTAAAGTTGTTAGAAAGGTTTTTGATAAGGTGCTAGAAGGAGCGAAAAGAATTTGAGTTGGAGAGTTGGGAACATTTAGCATGGATGAAATTATTTTTAGCAGAGTGAAGAACAGACTTAGCATGATTCTGGCCAGAAATATATTAAAAAAAAATGTGATTCAGGGGTGTGTTGGCTCCGGTACCTTTAATAGGTCCTCTCCTTGAAAAAGTAATGTATGCTTCCATGCCCGAGAGAATAACCTCTGTAATGCACAAGGCACACTCAGATGGCTCCCGGCCAAGGAAGCAATAATCATTCCAAGGAAAATTAAAAAAAAAAGTACTTCCTGAAGGCCTCTCAATCTGCAGTTCCAAAGTGCCACAGGCGGCGTTTCTTTGGAGGGTCCACAGGCCGTACCGGAGCGATAGGACAGGTTAAGGTAATAAGGGTATGATCGGAGGAGCCCAACGGAAAGAAAAGAATTAACAGTGTAAACAGAAGGATTAGTTGTTAGGAAAAGGTCAAGTATGTTGGAACTCTCTCCAAGGCGGTCAGGGATACGGGTAGGGTGCTGTACAAGCTGCTCTCGGTCATTAAGGATAGAACAGATGTAGGCTTGTTCACCAGGTGGATTGGTGAAAGGAGAGGAGAGCCAAAGGTGGTGGTGAACATTGAAATCTCCTAGACTGGAGATTTCAGAAAAAGGAGAAATGGATAGAATGTGTTCCATCGTAGAAGTAAGATAGTCAAAGAATTTTTGATAGTCAGTAGAATTAGGAGATAAGTAAACAGCACAGATATATTTAGTCAGGGAATGCCAGGAAAGCCGAAGCCAGAAAGTAGAGAATTCAGAAGAATTAAGTTCAAGAACACGAAAGCAAGATAGATCGTTGCGTACATATACCCAACAGCCTCCTTTGGCTTTGAAATGATAAAGAAAGTAGGAGGAAACAGAAAAGGGTTTTCTGTCAATTGCCTCAGACAGTTGAGTCTCAGAGAGAAAGAGAAGGTGAGGTTTAGAGGAGAAGAGGTGGTGCTCAACAGAGCGAAAGTTAGAGGAAAGGACGCGAATGTTACAGAAATGAAGGAGTGAGTCAGACAGTGGTTCCAGGCAGCTCCGTGAGTCGTCACCGGGAGAGGGGCGGATGGTGGGGGCATTTATGGTTCCCCCCCCCGGGGACTCCGAGGCATGGTTTACGTGAGCCATTTTTACAAATTTTGAAAAGGAAGTGTAGTGTATAGCGTGCATGTAGTTTGGTGTTGACAGTTACAGAAACTTGTACTGGAGAGCACGCTGGCCTATTCTGTGTTATTGAGACACTCCAAGTTCTCCCTAAATCCCCTTCTTCTCTATCAACCCCAAGTCCCCACTTCCCCTCCCCCCATATCTTCCTTTTGTTTACTTACTCAAAGCTCTCCTTACCCTGTAAATCCCCCTCCAGTCTATTTACCTTAAGTTTCCTCCCAATCTCAATCCTCCTATATTTTATACAAAATTCCCATATCCCCTCTAGCTCCCTTTAATCCTCCTCCTCCTCTGTTCATCCCCTAGTCTCTCACTTTACCTGCGCAACACTAATTCTTCCCTATTCTCTATTCACCTCTGAGTCCCCTCTATCCACTAAATCCCGAATCTTCTCTATTCATCCCAAGTTCTCTTACCTCCTACCCACTATATCACACCTCTTCTCCATCTACCCCTAAGTTCCTTCCACCACCACACTACTAAATCCTCCCTCTTCTCTATTCACCCTCAGATCATTCCCCTATTCACCCAAAATCTCTCTCTTATTTATCTCAGACCCTTTACCCCTCTATATCCCCCCTCCTCCATCCCAGCCTTATAATTGGATTGGTCTCCCCCCCCCTCACGCGCCACGATATAATTGTGGCCGCCTTCACTCGGCTTGTCCCCGCCACTGTCCTCGCATGGCTTTCCTGCAACAGACCTCACCTCACCTGACTGCAACAAATCTTACCTAACCTGACCTGATTCCCGGATGACCGCAGTTACTTACCTCATCTCTGTGAACCCTCTTACCACTGTCCTTACCTGACATGGCTGCAGCTGTCGTTGCCTAACACACGGCAACTAACCTCAGCTGACCTGGTTGCAACTAACCTCACCTGACTTGGCTGCAACTGACCACCTTACCTAGCTGCAACTGACGCCATCTGACCTGGCTGCAACTGACCTCACCTGACTTGGCTACAACAGACTTAATGTGGACGAAAATTATTTGATCCAGCAGAAGTTAACTTCGTACTCTTGATCCTCATTTCTCTTACATCCATCTTTTTCATACAAACTGAATGAGTCTGAGCTGGTACGTGCTAATCCAGTTGACCTGGTACAGTCTGAACGACCATGACAATTTGATACAGACCTCGCCAGACACCACAACATGGGATATTTTGATATGACTAATCAGGGTGACAGTGATTCCAGGTGACCAGTGTTGTTAACTGAAATTCAGTAGACACAATTCTCTGCAAAATTATGAGTATTTGACTTAATATATCGTATCTTATACTTAAGATACAGTACTCCTCTGATTACTTTTTAGTACGTTGACGCGTTTTATATTAGCCTTGCTACCACCAGACAATTACAATCACCATGGAAAAGACTCCTCGTACCAAATGAGTTAGGAACATACTCTAGTGATTTTTGGACTATGATGATCTTTCCACATTCTTGCAACTGTAAACGATTTATTCACCTGGGGGAGGTCTCTCATACTGAAGGGATCAAGAAAGTTTTAACTATCACGTATGACATACTCTGTTATAATAATGAGCAAAGGCAGGTGTTGGCCAAAGTCTTGATACTGGCAACCTGAGGTTCCGGAGTCGCATGAGGCTCTTTCAGATGTCTTGTGAGGCTCCCAGTGATGAAAATATATAGCTAAATAAAAAATTCCATAACACATTAACATATCACGGACACATGATAAATATATTAAGCTAAGCAAATGAATCACTTAATAACGATTGCACTGATACACCGTTTCAGTCACACGATGGGCCAGTGGTATGACAACATTAAGCGCGCTATAAATGTGTGGGATGCAAATAATCATACTGTGATCAACTGTAACGGATGCATGCAGAATGCCGTTAGAGAGGCTCACCATTTTAAGCTATCACGATATCTGCTATGCAACACTAACCTTTATGAATGATTTCGTTTACTCTTTTGTAACTCTGGCGCTATTGCTATAATAAGTAGTACATAGATCACGACTCATGAAACATTAATTTTGTTTGACTCTTGTATCTGACTGAAGGAGGAAGAAGCTTTTACAGTGTTGTCTCTGCTGGGCATCTGGTGGTCCACCAGTTGGATTGCCCCAAACTGAAGGCCCTGCACAGAACTGACCCCCAACAGATAACTGGATGTTTTCCGATTATGCATTGACCTCAAGGGATGTAGGTAGGCCATCATCACCACCATCGACCTCAAGGACAGTTATCTATCTACAAATATACGGCCCTGCGTTTGCCTAGGCAAACCTTGAAGGGGTTAATGTGATTTTTTTTTTCATTTTTGTACATGCGACTCCAGTGGCATTATTATCCTACCAGTTCCCAAGAGAACGGGTTTCTTGGAAACCTGACTGCCGATCCTTGACCTAGGGCAACCTGTCCTGACTCAAACCCCCATAACTGGCTAATTGTTCTAATCCAACATATTACGACCTGGCCTGACCTGCTGACCTGACCTGCGACCCACATAACCAACAAGGACACAACAGCTATCTTCCTTCAAAATTAACCCCTTCATCTCGAGCACGTCTTTTATAATTAATTTTTGCTATCTTCAGACTGTTTTATTCACCTCAGGAAGGACATCATTATACTCGTAAGAATTAACCCCCTCATGATCGGGACAACTTTAGTACTTTATTCCAGCTAATGGCAGACGATTTTATTTAGCTGAATGAGTCACAGGAGCCTGTGTGCATACTGTCACCACTTACCCAGTCATAGTCAGGACAATTATAATACAGTGTACTATTCTGGCTACAATCAGGCGAATTTATTCAATCATGAGTGAGTCTTTGGAAATTTTGTGTGTTAATGACTGCAATATCATTATTCCTCCAGTTCAAAAGCCGCTCAATCTGATTAAAATCGTCTGGAGATTGCAAGAAGATATAATATCATAATATTGATAAAGGGGATAATCAAACATACCTCTGTCCTTACCACCACTCTTGCACCAAAATGAAAACTCAATAAAAGCAGATACATAAAATGCGAACAAACCTCACAAAGGATAAGACGGCTTTACAAGACAGCTTTATGGGCTAGGAAAGAAACATTAATCGGGACAACACGAATAACTAGAGTGCCACTCAGTGGAGCGCATCTCTCAGACAAGCGTAATATAATTTCCAAACCACTCTTCATAATGGGTTAGGTTTTCTCAGCACTGAGTAAGGTTTCACAACAAATGTTTTCCGGATCCTGAAACTGTAATACGATCAGGATCAGTCCCAAAAGTTAATCGACTGTTCCCTGGTAACATAGGCTATTTAGCCACCAAATTTGGTACAAATCTCTCTCTTAGTTCTTGGGTAATCCTGCAAGCAGACAAACAAACTAATCCGGATAGGTCCCAAAAGTTAATCAATTGTTCTCTAGGGCATGGACTATCTGTTCTCTAGGGCATGGACTATCTACCCACCAAATTTGGTCCGAGTCTCTCTTTTAGTTTTTGAGTAATCCTGCTGACAGACAAAAACTAACAAATAAAACTGCCGGATGGACTGGTTTGGAATTTGAATTCATTTCAAATCAATTCAACACCACTGGATTATTATTATTATTATTATTATTATTTGTGGTGAAAATATTGATATTTCTTAATGCGATGTATTTTTCATTCCTCTGCTTACTTTTCACAGGAGTGTAGGCAGTCATTTGGCGAAATTTTTTCGCGTTTCATTGTAAAGCACAAGATGGGTTTAGGAAGCTAGGTGCGTCAGACGTTTACTTCAATTTGGTAAAAAAAAAAAAAAATCCTTTTTCGAAATCTGAAAAAACGATGCCGGGGCCGGCCACTGGGTCCCGATGATTTCTGGACCCACGGCCACTGAGGGGTTTCAACCCCCCACCTAGCCCAAAGCCTTTGACCGATTTTGATGAAAAACAATAGGCTTCCAAGGCATATAGATATCTACCTTCTGATTCCCCCCCCCCCCAGAATAATTGGCGCAAAACTGTGACCTGTAGAGTGAAGACAAACAAACAGACAAACGTATATACGGAACAGACCCAACATTCCTGCCGAATCAGAAGATTCCGGCAACCAACAAACAGGGATAAAAACATACTCTCCTTGTCGGAGAGAATAATAGTAAGACACAGGGGAAAAAAATCTCCCTTTTGTTAACCGTTTATCCCCTTCAGCGCGGTGACGTCGTCTTATATTCTTGCTAATAACATACAATGTACGCAATTTTGGATTTTTTTTTTTTCAAAATGGATGAGTTAAAGACAGTCTAAATTTACCTCTCACTACCTGTGCCTCATAAAATGGTTTGGTAGTTATAGTAACAAGAACAAGACAAAGAGCATCTCTGATGGCCACATCCACCCCAAACATATTCAGCACCCCAACACACGCCAAAAAGCGCCATCTGTCTTTGGACACACCCCTCAAACAACCACCAAATGAACAACACACGCACCTCAGACACACCCTAGTCACGTCCCAGATGCAAACCGCACACACACCACTAATACCCCTTACCACTCAACATCATCCCATAAGGGTGTGTCAACACGTGTGCAAGAGCGAGTGCCAGCAACCTGTAAACAAGCTGCAAACATGCTTGGAACAGTAGCGCCCAGATCATGGTGGCAACATCATGATGAAGCCTATGCTGTCTTGTATGGACACACTTATCCCATCACCTCTGCTGCCAGCAGTTTCGAAGGTGCACTGAAACATGTTTGCATACATCTGTCCAAATACTGATGTATACATGTATCCAAACATGTTGCCAGCTGTGTTGCATAAGGCCACGTGTGAACGCGTCCTAAGTGTGACACTTAAAATTCCGCAGTTGCAACATGCCTGACATCACCTTGCAAAACGGTACAGTGACTCAGTGAGTCCACAATTGTGACACACTGGGTGTGGCCGCCCCTATGGGTGTGGTAATAAACTTAAGACACCGTGCTGAAAATATTAGTAGGAAGGCTTCACATATCAGATGGAAAGAAGAAGATTAAAATTTTATTTACTCTTGCTTACTTAGAATACTAATGAAAATCTGATCTGATATTAGCATTATCGTTCCTAATAACCACAATGCGACTACCAGCATTTCTCACAAGCATCGTAACAACGGTCACTACCAAAACAATTACCACCAGCCACCCTCTACCTTCACCATCAACCATAACTACCACCACCATTAACCACAACTACCATCATTACAGTCCTGATCCCGACTAATCCCAGTCACTTTCATGTTAACCAAAACATCAAACAACACACCCACTGCATCAAACAACACACCCACTGTACCCTTAATTTACTAGTCTGATTTGAAAAATAAGTTTGATTTTCTCCTCTTATTTGATTTTTTCAGTACAGAAACCATCATATTCACCATAATCACCAGAACATTTGCCATTACTACCACTATAAATATCACCACCACAACTACCAACTTTACGCATAACAAAATAACCACCCCTAGCACAATAACCAAAGTAATAACCACCCCTAGCACAATAACCAAAGTCATGACTACTACCACAACTACTACCACATTTAATAGCTACGACGACCCTACCACAACAACCACTATCATCAACCACAACTACCACCACTACAGACCCGACCCCCACTAATCCCAGACACCTTCACGTTAACCCAAACAACTTTTTTTATCCATCATCATAAAACAGAAGACTCACTATGCCATGAATTTATGAACGTGATTTACATGAAAATCTGTGTTTTATTTCCCCCCCCTCATTGCCGATTCGATAAAAATAACAAAAATATCTTAGTACAGTCAGAGGAACAGAAGATATTACCACCACCAAAACTACCCCCATCTTCTTCCACCACAACTACCACCATCGGGCACAACAAAACCATCACCTGCCTCAGCCATCAGTGCACCGATCACTGCCACCACCACAATTATTATCACCTTCAGCAATACCATAACTATTACCACCTCAAATATCACAACTGGCACCACCCACAGCGTCAACAATCACAACCACCACCCACCCACCTCTAATACCACAACTACTACAACCCTTTCATAACCACCACCACCATCAGCCATAACTACCATCACTCATACCACAACCACCATGATTCACGGCAACACCAATCACCGCTATCCTCTACCACCACCATCAGCCACAACTGCCACCAATACAGACCCTACCCCTACTAATTCCAATCACTTTCGCGTTAACCCAAACAACACTTTTATACACAAACATCAAACACGCTGTCTTTAACACTGGGGTCTGAA
>JAGKTI010010888.1:0-27573 GCA_018397915.1 Birgus latro
TTTTTTTTCTTTTGGGTGCAGATGATTGGCCATTTAAAGTTGGCCAGCAAGGTGTATGAATGAATGTTTGGTTCATTCAGGTGTGCATGCTACATGCAGCACTCCCTGTATGAGGTATGAACTGTACCTGCATTAGGAACTCTTTATCAATGCATACTTTCAGGGGAAAGGAATTATCAAGATGATATTCATTTGTGATAACAACGTAGTGAATGTGTGGGAAATTTCTGCCTTAGGGTCAATTGCCTTGTGATTATTGGGTATCTGGTAGTGCTCATTTTGGACAATTTTGAGATTCGCACAACCAGAGATTCTTAGAAAAATAAGTTTACCAAATAACATCTTGGCCAGTATAGACCATTTTTCATTCTATGCACTTTGCTCGCAAATGAATCAGGCGAATGCAGTATATTGAAGCAGATGTCCAAAGAATTCCTCAAATAATAAAGGCTTGCTGCATATTTCATAACCCTACAAAACCCTGTAGAAGAAACCCTTCTTCTAAATGAAGGCTCTGTTGAGGTTGAACATGATGATGAACATGATATTCTTGATCAAATTCATCTGCCCGATGTTAGTAGCATTGAAAAAAGTCTGATTTTAGAACTTAGAAAAAATGGTTCCAAGGCCTGCCACAGAAGCACGCAAATTTCTGAACTCACTGCCATTGAGGGGGCTAAACATACGCTTTACTGTAAGCAGTAAAAGCACCTTACCAAATCAGTTCATCCTGATATTCTGTTATGTTTTTCTGATTATTTCTGGGTTGGCAAATAAACATTTCTTGTTAAATCTGTTTCCCCGTTGTTTTTAGCTGTTCTGCTGGTGTGCAACTCTTGTTGTTAGTTAACGTAATGGCGGAAGGTACTGTTCTGATCTCATTGTTTAACCAAACCTGGCCTAACTTAGCTTAACTGCACCTAATAATTTAACCTAACTTAATCTTCAGTTTGGCAGCTGGGAAACTAAATCCACACTTGAATATGTTGAGTTTCTTCCATTGTGCTGGAAACGATCATAGGTGCAGTCGCGTTCATGAGTCCCGATACACAGGTGGGTTTGTTGTCTATTGCAGTGCTTACTGCTTTTGGAATATGGAACTTTTGTGCTTACTGCCTGATACACTGATCATAATTTGGTCGGTTAGCAAGTGAAATAGTTCAACATCCTACCAACGGTGGACACAACAGCAGACAAGACAACTACATGTGTATCAGGACTCACGAACGCAACTGTACAGCTTCAGGAATGTGACGATAACAACACAGAGGAAATTTTTCAGCAAGGTAAAGAAATTTACCAAACTGAAACTAGAAAAATACAGAAACAAGCAGGATGCATATGCAAAGATTTGGTAAGGTCTTTCTGCTACGTTAAGTGTACATTTACCAATAAATAAATCAGTCTAATAGTACTTGTTTTTTGTTTCTGCCGGATTAATCGTGATTTCGGACTATTCAGTCACCCCTTCACACCATATAGCCTGGATTATCAAGCTATCTCTGTACTGGCGAATGAGTCATTAAATGATTTTGAGTTTTGTATTCTTGAAAACTCGGCTGTCATGAGCAGAGCCAGGGAAACCTACATCAGTAAAGGTAAAGAATTTCTCACTGTCACACACTGCCATTAGGTTTACACTGTGTCTGTCTGTTCGGTTGGATTGGACATCATCAGGCTCTTTTATCTCCACATGGCAACCATCTAATGCTCCAACAATTCCTGGAAACCTAGCAACATCTTTGAATTTTTCCTCAGCTTTCTTTAAGTCATCACCAGTTGGCCATTTTATGTACCTGTGACCAAGACTGCAAATAATGTTTATGACATTTGAGAGAAGTGAAGCCAGTGATTGTACAGTGAGATTGGATGGGAAGGATATGGAGAATGTGAGTGCATTTAAGTATTTGGGTAGTGTGATGAGTAAGGATGGAAGTCTGGAGGGTGAAGTGCTCGAAAGGGTGCAGCAGGGAAGGAAGGTTGCTGGTTCATTGAAAGCAGTGATAAGAAACTGGGAGGTGAGCATGGAAGTGAAAAAGTTGTTACATGACAGTATTGTGATACCAACTCTGACATATGGAAGTGAAGCTTGGACCCTGTTGGAAGGACAGAAGTCAAGAGTGAGAGCA
Source organism: Birgus latro (assembly GCA_018397915.1). Lineage (NCBI taxonomy): Eukaryota > Metazoa > Arthropoda > Malacostraca > Decapoda > Coenobitidae > Birgus > Birgus latro. Next base: position 2,130 of record JAGKTI010010888.1, read on the forward strand.
GTGGAAATGAGTTATTTGAGAGGTGCATGTGGAGTCACATGGAGAGACAGACTAACAAATAAGGAAGTGAAGGAGCGTTGTGGTGTGGTTGTGGACGTGATAGGAAGCGTTAGGAGAAACACGTTAAGGTGGTTTGGACATGTGGAGAGGATGGAGAGTGAAAGACTGACGAGGAGAGTGTATGTGAGTGAGGTTGAGGGGCGAGAGGGAGGGGGAGGCCGAGGATGAGATGGAGGGATGGAGTGGAGAGGTATATGAGAGAGGGGGGTGTGAGTTGGGAGCGTGGTAGTGAAATGGCAGGGGACAGAGTGACATGGAGGCGATTTGTTTGTGGCCACCCCGTTCGGGATTAAGGCGTCTGGCAATAGATAGATAGATAGATTGTGACTTACGACACAGATTCCTTTTATGACTGGCATATTACTTTCTGTGGGTTTGTATGACTGCATAATTTCTAATATGCATCCCCCCAAAAAAAGAAAAATAAATAAAAATAAATAAATAAATACTGCTTTAACATTACAACGGATGTCTTGATCATATGTAAGCAATGAATTGGTGATGAATGGCAGCTAAATTATAAAACTATTTATATCATATGTGTGCTGCAATTTATTTTTAATATCGTGTAGTAAACGCTGCGAAATCACTGTGGCCTGCCTGCCATACTGATGTCAGACTACTTAGGGACGATAACAAGTATTCATCAAGATTGGCGTTTTCCTCCTCAGTTATAACATTCGGAAGGTAATAAGCTATACAAGTGGTTGGATAATCACCAATAACAGGTTATAAATCTTTAAAGTATGAACATAAAGAATCAAATTTCATGAGGATTACTTACACAAACAGTCACTGATGTTGATGTTCTAGATGTTGGGATGGTATTGGTGCAGGGTCGTAAAAATACCGTGAAGTGCTTCATTTTACAATTACACATCTTCCAGAGATGCTAATATTTTTTGTCATCATTGTGGTCTATGGTTTATATAGTGACAGTAGTTTCAATGGATTATGACACAATTAAGAATATTGAGTGCACTTGTGAGCCAGCCTACCCCTGTCTCAAATTTGTTGTCTATATTCCAATAATATTTTAGTGTGAGTGCACCAAGTTTAATAATAAAGTGAGTATAGCAACCTCTGAGAGACACTCAATTTGTTTTAATAATACGGCCGTAAGACTTTTCATCTCATTCACTCTCCTCCTCTTACCAACTCTGTTCAACCTGTCTCTGTCACACTGTTGCATCTTTATCTCTTTTTCTGTTGCCACTTAAATGGTCGCTGTTCCTCTGAACTGTCTGCTTGCATCCCTCCACCTATACGATGGGCACGTAGTACCCGTCTAGCAACAAACTCTCATCCCTTTTCTGTCCAACTCTCTAATGCAAGAGTTAACCGTTACTCCCAGTCCTTCATTTATGCAACTGGTCAGCTCTGGAACTGTCTTCCTCTGTCTGTATTTCCTACTTCCTATGATCTCCAGTCTTTCAAACGCAGTGTGTCCAGGCATCTCGAAATGAACGGATCTTGAATTTGGCTCTCTTTTGTATTGTTTTTGCTTTTTCTTGGAAGGAACAGTATGCAGGCCTGTGGCCTTTGGTTCCTTCTCCTTTGCATTAAAAAAAAAAAAAATCATGGTGATAACGAAGTTAGGATTTTCTGGTCATTAGAGGTAGACTGCGAGATAATGCTGATTTAGGATTTAGTGGTATTAGAGGTAGACTGCGAGATAATGCTGATTTCATGTTTGCGGTGTGTCGGGGAGAGCAGGCAGAGATTGTTAGGCGTGAGAGGGTTGAACTTGCAGGTGAGTCTCTTGAGTGTGTGGAGGAGTTTTGTTATTTGGGAGACATGTTATGTGCCGGAGGTGGGGCTGGAGTTAGCTCGGTCGCTAGAGTGAGAAGTGGTTGGAAGAAGTTCAGGGAGCTGTTGCCTCTCCTGACATTGAGAGGACTCTCCTTACGTGCTAAGGGGTCTTTGTATGCAGCATGTGTTAGGAGTGTGATGCTGTATGGTAGTGAGACCTGGGCAGTAAAGGAAGAAGATATTCGCAGGTTTAAACGTACAGAAATGACAATGATTAGGTGGATGTGCAGTGCGTCCCTGCGTGCAAGGCCTGGGGGGGCTGGGTTTACGATAGAAGAGTTGAGAGGTAGGATGGGACTGGAGTGTATTGGTGTTGTGATGAGGAGAGGTAGGCTGAGGTGGTTTGGACATGTGGAGAGGATGGGGGAGGATAATTGGGTACAGAGGGTGAGAAGTGTTAATATTGGGGGAGGGGTTGGGAGGGGTAGACCGAGAAAGACATGGGACGAGGTCATTAAATGTGACTTAAGGGTTAAGGGACTGAACAGGGAGGCTGCCAGAGATCGAGCAGCGTGGAGAGCCGCCATTAGGTGACCAAGGCCGACACATGCAAGCATGTTGGAGCCTTCAAAAACAAAAACGAAAATGATCTACATCCTTCATCAAGTAAGGACACTAGACCTGATTTGCATACTCAGTATGCAGCCTCACTGCAGCTGTGTACAATGCCTTGAAAACTGTTGGATGTAAATATACAAACGTTCTCCTAAATAGATCCACAATTTTATTCGCTTTGTTAATTTTCAGCCACGTGGTCTGAGAATGACAGCTTGTCATCTATTACAACTCCTATGTCCTTTTCTGCTTTGGTTTTGGTGATGCTGTTGTACATGGTGTACTCTTGTTCCTCGACACGGACCTTCCTACCCTCATATATATGCTTTTATCTGGGTGGAAAACGAGCATCCATCTTTCGGACCATCTTCTCAGTGCATCCAGATCCTACCACAGTATATCTTATCACAATCTTCAGTGTCACCGATTCTTCTAAGTATCTTCGTGTCGCCTGCATACAAATACACTTCACTGTCTTGTCTGATTACCTCAAGTAAAGCGTTGATGAAAAGTTAGTTGGTACAATGGAAGGAATGTGGCTAAAAACAAAAGGGTATGAAATTTATTGTGAAATGTTCACTTACCTCAAAAATAGCCAGAAAATTAATAAAGACTGTCACGAAGAACTGATCTGGTATTGTGCTTCTGTTGCTTAAATTAAAGTGTATGTTTACCTTTTCTGTTTGCATTTTCAAGCTTGTTGTGTTTTATATTTCTTTTGGAAGTGATGATAAGCATTTCAAGAAGCAGTGTTTGTTTACAGACACCAACTTGTGGTGCACAAAGACAAACGTATGCCATCTTAGAATGATATTATTGAATAAAATTATCTTTATTAATGCCTTTTATGTGTGTGTGTGTGTGTGTGTGTGTCCAATAGGGCATAGGCTTCACAGCCCGTTACCATGGCCCAGTAGTCCTCCTACATCCAAGCACCTCCACATGTCAGCACTGCAGTCCTGACACTCACTGTCCATACTGAGTACATGCTAGGGCTGTCTCATACAGGACTGGTGTATTGGTATTAGCAGGGGTATTTTTGTGACATGTTGGCTGGTTGTCTGGTAGATCAGTAAAGTCTGCTTTTAATGAAATTCAAATCCTTAAACTGTTCCCTGCCCCAGTGGGGATTTGAACCTGGGTTCATTAGGACAGCAGACCAACTCTATTGATTTGGCCACCACATCCCCCAAACATGATAAACTTTCATAACTTACTCAGCCTTATTTATCCAGACCTAACCTATTTTATGCTAACCTAAACCAACTTTGTACTAACCTAACCAAACTTATCCTAACCTAACCTATCCCTTATGTGATCATGTTTTCCTTGTTTACTGATGGATCATCTTCATACTTGAACATGCACTTATGTATGCCATGACAAAGCCACTGAATCAGTTTTTTTTCTTTTTTTTCTTTTTCTTTTTTTTACAGAGAGAGAGAGAGAGAGAGAGAGAGGTTGTCCTATGTCTCCTTAATGGTTACTGGTGAAGTGATTTCACTTTAGCCAGTCAACTTGCTGTCAGTGGATTTGATGAAATATTTATTTTATATTTCAGGCAGTGACTGGAGGTTAAACAAAGTATTCTATGACTTCCACAACTTACTACTTACTATGACTACATCACCAGCAATGAATGTCAGCATGTTTTGGGAGCACAGTGTAAAGTGTGAATTTTGTGATGCAGTCTTTGATGATCAAGAAACACTGAAGAAACATCTCAGACTCCACTCCAGGAGAAAACCTTACAAATGTGATGACTGTGGTGCCAAGTTTTCCTACAATAGCACCTTAGAGTGGCATAAAAAGAGTCACACTGGAGAAATGCCCTTCAAATGTGATGAGTGTGGAGCCCAGTTTCTCCAAAATAGTATGTTAGTATGGCATAAGAGGAAGCATAGGATGGGGGAAAATTCTCAGGGGTCATCTCTCGTTGTGAATATGGCCAACATCTACCACCAGCAGGGCATGCATAACATTCCAGCAATATTTAGTTTACCAAATGTTGCCAACCAGGTCACCCCCATGCCAATCAGTGTGATGGCAACATGCTCAGCAGAAACTAATGGGACTCTGACAACAACTTCTAACCTCCCTATGGGCTCCACTCTACCACCACAATCCAACCATACCACAGTCAGTGTACATCCTGGTGTTATGGGAGAAGAGGGAGTGAAAAGAAAGCTTGAAGATGAGGAAGGAACATTCCGCTGTGATTTCTGTGGTGCTGTTATGGTGCACAGTTCAGATTTGAAGGTGCATATGAATACCAAACATAATATGGGAGAAAATAATCCTTTCCACATTCTTGCAAAGCAGCAGCAAGCTAATGGACAGTTCACACACAGGAAGAAAATTATCTTAGAAAAGCCTCACAAGTGTGACCTCTGTGGTGCTGGGTTTAACACCGAAGGTCATCTGAAGAGCCATAGACAAAAGCATTTTGTGGACAGGCCATACAAATGTGAGAAATGTGGACTGACATTTTGTGATCAGGCCATTCTGGAATCTCACGAACGACGGCATCAAGCTGAACGGCCATTCAAGTGCGAGCGTTGTGGTGCAGCCTTCTTTAGGGAAAGTCATTTACAGCGGCATATCAAAAGGCATACAGGAGAACTTGTGTGAGGGCACTGTTGGAAGAGAAGGGTTAACTGTGTAAAATGAAAGAGAAAAGGAGACAATGTATCAGTGGGAGAACAGAAAGAGGAATGACTTGAGTATGCTGTACCAGTACATGACAAGTAACCTGGAATTAGTGTTTTCATGGCCAGGACAGAAAAAGGCATTGAAAGTGATGATGATGGGTTTGAAGAATATGCCATAGTACAAAAGTTTTGTATAAGCTAAACTTTACTTACTGACAGGATTGTTAAATCCTTTAAAGTTCAGCAGAATAAATTATCTGGAAGTAATTAGAATAAGGCTTAAATGTAGCCTGTTCCAAACATTTTTTTTATAAAAGTCCAAGCATCTGTAAGGGGTGAAGAGCTTTCATGCTTATTTATTTATTTATTTTTTTTTTATTATAGGCTGTGCCTTCATAAGTCATTTTATAAAAGATAATCTGCACCATTTAAGTTTCGCCGGGGCCAAAAGTGAAACCAGAAGAAATACTGTAATGGCTCTGGGAAATTACTGTAGACCCAGGCAGAAAAAAGTAAGGTACAGTAATCGTACATTTTACACTGAGTGGTGGAATCACCTTACCAAATCATTTCTTTTTTCTTCCAGATAGTCTTTTACATTTTTCTGGATATTTTTGGGTGATAAATGAAAGTTTCACATTAAATTTCTTTCTCTATTGTTTTTAGGCATGCTTCCACTTCTTTATCAACTGTTCGTAGAGTGTAATGGTGGACAATTATCCTAGTCACCTTTTAGTACCTCTTAACCTTACATTTTAACCTAACCTAACCAAACTTAGCAATTTAAACCTAACTTAATCAACATTTGAGTAAATTTTAGTATGTCCACCATTACAAACAGTGGTGAGGCATAAGGAACATGATAATAACAAGGGGGAAAGAAGTCAACAGAAAACAGTTGTTTACCACAAAAACAGTAAGAAAAATACAGAAAACAAACTGGGGTAGTAGGAATGTCCTTTTGCTGCATAAAGTAAAATGTAGAGTTATATAAAAAAAAAAATGCAGTATACTTTTTAATTCAAATGGTTGTCCATAATCAAGTGCAGTTGCCATATTTATTGATATGTTACATTATACCAGCACAATTAAACTTATGAACATGGCAGTACAATGGGACCAAAGTCATGGCACTATGGTAATATGTGAGAATATGTAATTATTGTATGAACATAACAGTACTGTGCAATACTCATCTTTATCCAGAGTCACTGAATGTGAAACCCTTCAGGATTAAGGCATCTGACTTAGTAAATACAGTACATCATTTTAACATGAATTTTCGAGAGCAGTGCAAAGGTGGTGGTAGGTGGCAGCAACCATCATTCACTCACTTGATGTAGTCCTGCCTTCTTCTTCATTCACCATTATCTTTCTTTTTCTGTCCCTGCCCTCCACTCTTCCTACTTCTCTCATCTTTCCTGTCACTTTTTATTACTTTTCTTTTCATTTAAGTTCACTTTACATTTAGTGACAAGCCTAATGATTTCCTGTAAGCCAGGAAACCATTTTCAGCACTGGGTGGTAACCATACAGACAACCCATATGTGTTCCCTATGTGTCAACAAGTGGGTTGGCGGAGGAGTAGTGCCCTTTCCTGTAAAACAACTAACTCAAAAACAAATGGCCACCCCTTATGGGATTATGGCATCTGGCTATAGATAGATAGATTGACAATATATAATACTGGAGATTTACTTAGCAGTCAAATGTTTTCTGGCCAGTATCCGTATTCTTCCAGACTGAATCCATGTTGTATATAATGCAGTACTGATAGAAAGACAAGAAATGGTATAAGTTATACATGGAATACATAGTATTGTTGATCCATGTCAGTGTTTGCAGTAACAGAATGATACTGTATTAGAAATATACACAGTTATATGATTAATTATTGTCCTAAAATTTACAACCATGTAGCTTTTTTTTTTTTACAGTACATATGCTGTCTCAACATAATTTAGAAAAACTAATTACAGCAGTGATTACAGTTTTGATAATAGGGGTACATAAGATGCAATGCAGTAGTGACATCAGTTTCACCCCCTCAGCCCAAGGTTGTTTCTTTGTAATAAAACATCTGACATTAACTAAAATTTTAAAAAAGACAAAAAAATTGTGTTCTGAAGGGATTAGATTTCCAATGAGTGTCTAATCATGTTGCTGTGAATACTGTATACTTATGGTGTTTTGATTTATGAAAATCCTCATGTTTTCTTTATATAATTATATGGTGTGAGGAATGTGGAAGGGGAAAGAAAACTCGAGTTTGGGGAGGCTATGGACATGATTGTGTGCAACACACATTTTAGAAAAAGAGTGAGTAGATTGATTACGTACGAGTCCGGGGGAAATAGTAGTCAGATAAATTATTTTCTGGTCAGGAGGGTTGATAGGAGATTAGTGAGGGATGTTAAAGTTATAGGAAGCGAGGAGTGTGTGCAGCAGCACAAACTGTTGATTTGTGACATGGTGCTTAAGGAATGAATGACGAGAAGGAGGACGTATGTACCTAGGAGGAAAATATGGAAGCTGGGAAACCAATCAGTAAGGGATGCCTTTTATAGTGAGATGAGGAGAGTGGTGGCTGAACAGGAAGCCGTAGATAGAGACGTTAATGAACAGTATAGAGCCCTTAAGAACAACCTCTTGAGAGTTACCGATACAATATGTGGTTGGACAAGAGGCCCACCAAGACATAAAGTAACTTGGTGGTGGGATGAGGTTGTAGAAGCTGCAGTTAAGGAGAAAAGAAGGCTTTTTCGGGAATGGAGGAAGGGTGGTAACAGGGAGGAGTACTTGGCTGCCAAGCGCAGGGCTAGAAGAGAGGTATACAGGGCGAAGTCTGAGTCACAGAGACTTTTACTTGATAATCTAAATCATGAGGGAAGGAAAAATATGGTTTTTAGGGTGGCAAATCAGGTGAAGAGAGATAATCGGGACATTGTAGGCGAGCAGTGTGTGAAGAATGATGAAGGAAGGGTAGTGGTGAACAGAGAGGATATTAAAGATGCATGGAGAGAGCATTATAGCCGGTTGTTGAATGATGAGTTTGATTGGGATAGGGAAGGTTTGGAGCCAGCTGATCCGGTGTTTGGGCCTTGGCCTTTGATTGACGCTGCTACTGTGAGTGAGGCAATAGGCAGGATGCGGTTGGGGAAGGCGGCAGGTGTGTCTGGGTTGACTGCTGAAATGTTGAAGGCCTCAGGAGATATTGGGGTGAGGTTAGTCGCTGACCTGATAAATATGATTATATATGAGTGTGTGGTCCCAGATGATTGGCTGAAGAGTGTAATTGTAAAGGTGTACAAAGGGAAGGGTGATGCCCTGGAAAGGGGAAATTACAGAGGTATAAAGCTCTTAGATCAGATAATGAATGTAATGGAGAGAGTTCTAGAAGGTATGATTAGAGAAAGAGTGAATATCAATGAGATGCAATTTGGGTTTATGCCAGGCAGGGGGACCACTGATGCCATATTCATTGTTCAACAGCTTCAGGAAAAATATATTGGAAAGAAAAGGGAATTGTATTTTGTTTTTGTTGATTTGGAAAAGGCCTTTGACAGAGTCCGTAGAGAGGTGGTGAAGTGGGCAATGAGAAAGCTGGGGTTGGAAGAGTGGCTGGTTAGGGTGGTTATGGCCATGTACGTGGGTGCTCGCACCCAGGTAAGAGTGAATGGAGTTTTGAGTGATGAGTTTCCCGTGAATGTTGGTGTGCATCAGGGGTCAGTTTTGAGTCCCTTGTTGTTTATCATGGTGCTTGAAGCCCTCTCACGTGACTTCAGAGATGGACTCCCATGGGAGATGTTGTATGCTGATGATTTGGTGTTGATTGCTGAGAATGAAGGGGAGGCTGAGGAAAGATTTAAGAAGTGGAGAGATGGTATGGGGTACAAGGGCTTAAGGGTAAATGCAGATAAAACAAACGTGATGATATCTAGGGTTGGTGGCGGTACAATCAGAGGAGAGGGAGAGTGGCCATGTGCAGTTTGCCACATGGGTGTGAGAAGTAATTCCATCTTGTGCAGTGTTTGTGATAAATGGGTGCACAAGAGATGTAGTGGTATTAGAGGTAGACTGCGAGATAATGCTGATTTCATGTGTGCTGTGTGTCGGGGAGAGCAGGTGGAGATTGTTAGGCATGAGAGGGTTGAATTTGCAGGTGAGTCTCTTGAGTGTGTGGAGGAGTTTTGTTATCTGGGAGACATGTTATGTGCCGGAGGTGGGGCTGGAGTTAGCTCGGTTGCTAGAGTGAGAAGTGGTTGGAAGAAGTTCAGGGAGCTGTTGCCTCTCCTGACATTGAGAGGACTCTCCTTACGGGTTAAGGGGTCTTTGTATGCAGCATGTGTTAGGAGTGTGATGCTGTATGGTAGTGAGACCTGGGCAGTAAAGGAAGAGGATATTCACAGGTTTAAACATACAGAAATGACAATGATTAGGTGGATGTGCAGTGTGTCCCTGCGTGCAAGGCCTGGGGGGGCTGGGCTTACGATAGAAGAGTTGAGAGGTAGGATGGGACTGGAGTGTATTGGTGTTGTGATGAGGAGAGGTAGGCTGAGGTGGTTTGGACATGTGGAGAGGATGGGGGATGATAATTGGGTACAGAGGGTGAGAAGTGTTAATATTGGGGGAGGGGTTGGGAGGGGTAGACCGAGAAAGACATGGGACGAGGTCATTAAATGTGACTTAAGGGTTAAGGGACTGAATAGGGAGGCTGCTAGAGATCGAGCAGCGTGGAGAGCCGCCATTAGGTGACCAAGGCTGACATATGCAAGCATGTTGGAGCCTTCAAAAATGAACGAAAAAATTTCATCTTTGTTACATATTGTAAAAGCATACAGTACTAGGGAAAGATTACCTCTGGAAAATAAGTTTCTTGAAGTGTTTGTACAGTGTATCATAGTTTGGTATAGTAATTCACAACTGTTAATTACCTTATGCATAAACATGAAAACCAGAGCTACACTGTAGTATACTACTGCAGGATATATTTACAGTTTTTAAATGGCTTAGTAAAACTTAGGACACTGTTATATTTTGCTAAATGAATAAAGTGGATCAAAGTATGACATGGGTAATACTTTTGTATTGTGTACAAATGTTGATACAGTACAGTACCGGTTTGAATGCTGCTATACAGTACAAGGGTTTAACTGATATGGAAAAGAATAAAACTGGAGCATTATTGTTGCTGTCAAACTTTTAATTACACAAATATTGTAGATGTAAGCTATAAATGTGTGTCTATATATACTATTGTATAGTAAAGGGTATAGAGTACTGTGCATTATTGCCTTGATTTAATCACTGTATTGGTATTTTGGCAAGCTTTTCCATCATCATACCAAATGTAATTTATGATCATGTAATGTTGAGGGGCACAAGTCAAGAGTGTGGGCAGTTGAAATGAGTTACAGTAAACCCTTGGCAAAACGAACCCCAGTATTGTGAATTTCGGATATGACGAACGGCCAAATCATGACCGAACTTTCTCCGGATTTTGCGAACAAAGGTTGCTAAAGGAGGGTGAAGTTCGGGAATTAGCCCTTGGTGACAACAGCATCCCTTCCTGGCAGAGTTAGTGTACTTCAAAAGCATCGCTTCCTGACACAGTAAATGTACTATAACAGTACTACATTATACTGCATTATTATTATAGGTACAGGCAACCTTCACGCAACGAACACTCACACAACAAAAAGCAGTTTAACGAAAATTGTGTTTTACTACCCTTCATTTGCACAACGAATGCCTAGACTTGGTTTAACGAATTTTTTGGTTCTATTATTGTTTCAACCCCTAACAGAATTACGAGTTTTTGATCCATTTTTTCAATATTTTAGAAAATTCTAAGACACTTTTCTTATATGACATTTTAGTCTCAAATTATTTTTATTTTACTCCTCAAGGTTAGATTAGGATATCTTCAAGAGTAAGATAAAAATAATTTGCAAGAAAGATGCCATAGAAGAAAAGTGGCTTAGAACTGTCTAAAATATCAATGAAAAGGTTCAAAATTTCCTAATTCTGTTAGAGGTTAAAACGATAATTCTACCTATTTTTGGTTTACCAATGATCACCCGAATCATCCATCAGAGAAGCCAGTTGCGCATAGTAACTAGCAGCTGTTGACAGCAGCCTCTCTAGCAATACAACGCTCGTACTAGTATTCAGCAAAACAACTGTAGCCTTCCCAAGTTCGCATGTGCATTACTGCAGTGCTTTTCGCTCACCATGCCTAAATGACCTGCAACTAGCCCTAGCCAACAAGCAGTCAAGGCCTCCAGGAAGAGCTTTACGCTCGAGACTAAGCTGGATATAGTAAGGCAGCACGAACGTGGTGAAAAACAAACTATAGCTCACCTCCATGACCTGGCTCCATCTACAGTGTCGAGTATCTTTAAATCAAGTGCCGTATGTATTTGCAAAATGTAGATGTACTGTATGTACAATAGTTGTAGAGTATGAGTTATGGAGTCATAAGATACACAAACATTTATTCATAATGAGCAAAGAAGGGTGAATACTAGTAGATGGGGGGGGGGGAATCGGAAGTCTGGAACCAAACCCCATCAAACCCATGCTATAATGCAACGAAAAATCACATAACGAATGGTTTAACAGGAACCTAACCCATTCGTTAAGTGGGGGACTACTGTATTGTATTTATATGTATAACTTCATACAGTATTGTATTTACATGTACAACTTCATAAACCATTGAATTCTCCATGTAAGACTTCACAGAGTTAGTTTAGGTTTGAGCACATGTGACTAAACAACTCCCCTTATATAGCGAACTGAGTTCAGCAATCCCTCGGAAATACTGACCCCTCGTATATAGCGAACTTTCAGATATAGCGACCCACCCCTCCCCCCATTTAGTTCATTATGTCGAGGGTTTACTGTATTTGAGAGGAGAATGAGGAGTCACATGGAGAGACAGACTGACAAATGAGGAAGTGAAGGAGCATTGTGGTGTGGATGTGGATGTGATAGGAAGCGTTAGGAGTAACACACTGAGGTGATTTGGCCATGTGCAGAGGATGGAGAGAGACTAACGAGGAGAGTGTATGAGTGAAGTGGAGGGGGGGAGAGGAAGGGGGAGGCCAAGGATGAGATGGAGGAATGGAGTGGAGAGCTATATGAGAGAGGGGGGGTCTGAGCAAGAAGCAGGGCACTGAAATGGCGGGGGACAGGGCGACATGGAGGCAGTCTGTTTGTGGCCACCCCTTATGGGATTAAGGCATCTGGCAACAGATAAATAGATAGTAATTAAAGCACATCTCATATCCAGTAGTACGTATGGTAGTCCTGGAACCTTGGCAATCTGCCAGATATAAACGTAATATAGTATTCTAATTACATATTAACTAGTAGGCCAGGGGTGGCCAGTGTAGATGATGTCAAGCCAAGACTTGGTAATCATCACTGTCATGACACCAGAAAGTTACAATAAATACCATTCATGGTTGTAGTCATGGGCATCCAGAGGGGGGGGAGCAAGGGGGGGCAGTTGCCCCTCCTTGGAATTCCAAAGTGTTCCTTCTTGTTCAAGGATGATTGAGTGATCTGAGTCGATTCATGCATTGTCACTTTATGCATTTGAAGTCATGTAACTCATGTAAGTATATGCTTATGCCTATTTGGGGTGTGTGTATTTTGATATAACCACACACATATATGTATAATTTCTATTATTTTGCCCCCCCTTACAAAAAATGTGATGAGAACTGATCCCGATATGGGACTACTACTTCAGCCCAAGGAATATGTCTCGGAAACTGTTAACACCATCATTATCATACTGTCACAGCATTATGCCACTAGAATGAAATATCTCGACCCTACCACCAAGGATTAAAAGTTTGGGTAACACAAACCCACCAAGGACAGCACCACTAGAACACAAAAATTGTGTTAGCCTTGCAGATTCTTTAAGTAAGAATATCATAATCCAAGATGTTATGAAAGAAGCTGACTGACTGAAGCAGTGCTACAGCATCGGTGGAATCACAAGATTTAGAGAAGTAATGCAAAAGCATGAGTTTTAGTGTGTATTGTGAGAGCTTCCTGATGATCTGCATAGGAAAGTCTAAATTGCACAGGAGGTGAGCTCTTTGAACTGTCCGACATCCTTATCATTACAGTCAGTAAGCTTCAGTTTATGCTAGCAAGAATTCACAGATGCAATTGCCATGAAATACAGGTGGTTAGTGAAGGAATCGTCTAACCAATGCTCATGTGTTGATTCCTTCAGCAAGTGCCTTACTGTTCACTGCAAAATGGGGGTTTTGTATGTGTACGGTATGTCATAATGAGGTCCATGACATTACAACAGAGATGCTCCCCTCTGAGTGGGGAGCACTTTACCCACAACACAGCAGAAACATGTGATTGTGCAAGAGTGAATGTTTGTGCCCGAAGGTTCTGGGGATATACTAAACGAGGATTTTTCAACATCAGGATCTTTGACTCAGTGGCACAATATTTCCAGGAATTATCACTAGTTGTTGCTAAGAATGAAGACAACAGGAAATACTGGAAGAGGATGCAAAATGAGGATCAAGGAAGGTTCATGCCACTGGTGTTCACAGCATCACATGGGTTGGGGCCAGAGGCACAACCTTTCCTTACGGGTCCAGTTGAACAAAGAAAAGCATTTGACCAGGTGCCAAACCATGGTCTAGAAGAGGTGTCGCCTGTTATTATGCCTACTGTAGTCTGCACTGCTCTGCCTTCAGGGCAAAAGAACTTCACCCCTCAGGTGCATTACGCTGGATGCCATGCGCTTTGAGGCAGTTCATTTCGTTTCATTTATAAAGGCTCCAACATGCTTGGTCACCAAATGGCGGCTCTCCGTGTTCCTCAATCTCTGGGCCCCTCACTATTTAGTCTGTCATCCCTGAGGTCACACTCAAGTGACCTTGTCCCAGGTCTTTTTCGGTCTACCTCTCGCAACCCTACCCCTACCGTTAACACTTCTCACTTTATTCCCCCCCCTCTCCACATGACCAGACCATCTCAATCTACCTCTCCTCATCACAACACCAGTGCACTCCAGTTCCATCCTACCTCTTAATTCTTCCATCATAAACCTAGCCCCCCTCCCAAAGCCTCGCATTCAAGGACACACTGCACATCCATCAAATCGTTGCCATTTCTGTACACTTGAGTCTGTGATTATCCTCTTCATTTACTCCCCAGGTCTCACTACTATACAGCAGTACACTCCTAACACATGCTAAATACAGAGATCCCATAGCATAGAGGGAGAGCCCTCTCAATGTCAGGAGAGGCAACAGCTCCCCGAACTTCTTCCAACGACTCCTCACTCTAGCCAAAGAGCTAGCTCCGGCCCTACCTCAAGCACATAACATGTCTCCCAAATAAAACTCTTCCACACACTCAAGAGATTCACCAGCAAGGTCAGTCCTTTCACACCAGACAATCTCCACATGCTTTCCCCGATTCACTACACACACATGAAACTGACATTATCTTGCAGTCTACCTCTAATACCACTACATATTTTGTGCACCCACTTATCAAAGATACTACACAAGGTGAAATTACTTCCCATGCCCTTGTGGCAAACTGCACATGGCCACTCTCCCCCTTCTTTGACTGTATTGCTCCCTGCCCTAGATACCATCCCTTTTGTTTTATCTGCATTTACTGTTAAGCCCTTGTGCCCCATACCATTTCTCCACTTCCTAAATCTTTCCTCTGCCTCCCTTCATTCTCTGCAATCAACACCAAATCATCTGCATACATAGTTTCCCACAGTGTGTAATGGGGTCCTTAAAAGCCCACATTGTCCAGAGGCAAAGTGAGGATCCTCTGTTTGGATCAGTGGTAATGTACGCATGTGTGAAGTTCAAATCCTGGCCAGGACAGTGTGATTAATTGTTAAGTTTCAGATCAGTTATTACAGGGGGTACATTTCTGAAGTCATGTGAGGGGGCTTCAAGCACCATGATAAACAACAAGGGGCTCATGACTGACTCCTGACGTACACCAGCGTTCACAGAAAACTCATCACTCAAATCTCTATTCACTCTCATGTGGGTGTGAGCATCCACATAAATAGCCATAACCACTAACCAGCCACTCCTTGATCCCATGCTACCTCAAAGCCCACTTTACCACCTCCAAAGGGACTCTGTCAAAGGCTTTCTCCAAATCAGCAAAAACAGAGTGATGGAAAACTGCATCAGAGAGTGACTCTGCTGAGGCTCACAAGTAGATCAGTGTGTTCAGAGTGGATAGGCATACTGTATATGAATTAGGCTGATAGGCATACTGTATATGAGTTAGGCTGATAGGCATACTGTATATGAATTAGGCTGATAGGCATCCTGTTATATGAATTAGGCTAAAACAATTTTGAAATTACAATTTCATAAATAAATAGAGAGGATTATGACTGAAATCATTCAAAGACTTTCTTAATATTCAGTTCTTACTACAAGGGTACAGAAATGGGCTTTGTTGAAGCTTTCATTCTCTTTTTCCCCCATATAATAATAATAAAACAGTAGTGGTAGTACCACCTGCAATAGTAGCGCACGGCAGGTTATAAAATTAGCAGTAGTGACACGTTACTATTGCATCACTGCCGTACACTCCCTTTGAAAAGTTACATGTGACTAGAGCAGTTGACTGGCCACCCCTGGACTAGGCTGATCACAGACTGTACAGTATATTCAACGTTTGTAATATGCCTAAGTACTTTGAGGTGTGTATTTTTCAGTACAGACTTAGGTAATATACTTGTCACTTTTCTTTCTCAGTATTTATGAATTGCATAATTTCACATTTATGCAGGGAGGGGGTTGTTGATAGCCAATACTGTACCCTCTTTAGGAACAAAATGATCCACAGGTATACGTAGCGAGTGATAAGAAGGGTGGATGGTGAACTGAATGAACAGAAGGCAATGACTGATTAAATGTGTATCAGTGAGAGAATGAGAAAGTATATAATGGATGCAAGAGCATGCAAAGGTTGGGGGAGTGGACTTAGAACACCACTTGGTGGTGGTGAAAGTCAAGGTATAAATGCGATGGATGAATAGAAGGGAAGGACAAGAGGAAGTATTAAGGAGGGTAGAAAGGTTGCAAGAGGATGAAAAAGAGGCAGAATATAAGAGAGAAGTGGAGGAGCGATTGAGTAACTATGATCTGGAGCAGATGCGGGAGGTGGAAGGTGTGTACAAGATATTCACAGAAAAAATCTGTGCAGCATGTGAGGTGGTGCCATGGGTGAAGAGAAGATGAAAGGGGGGTGCAATAAACAGCATGGTGGAATGAAGAGGTGAGACAAGCTGTGGTGCAAAAGAAGAATGCATACAGGAGTGGATGGGAAGCAGAGCCATGGAGGAAGTTGAGAGACAGAAGGGAGTTACTGGTATATGTAGAGAGGAAGAGAGGTCAAAAGATTAGTAAGACAGAGTAAGAAGAGGGTGGATGAGGAATTTGAGTGTAAAGTGGAGGAAGTGTAAGAAAATGTTCTGGAAGGGGATAAAGAGAGTTAGACAGGTGATAAAGAAGCTGGTAGGGGAGTGAAAGATAAAAATGGTACATTGATAGTGGAGAAGAGAGAAAAAGTGAGCAGATGGAGAAAACACTTTAAATGTTAAACAGAGAGTATACTGTAAGTGGCTGGGGAATGGTCGGGATAAGGAGGGAGATGAGAAGGGAGGAAGAGATCAGTAGGATGGAAGTAACGGAAGCAATGAAGTTAAAATGGGGAAAGCCCCAAGAATTGATGGAGAGTGTGTGGTGAAATGCTGAAGCATGGGGGAGAGATAGTAGTAGAATGGATATGGAAGATGTGCTGACTGGCCTGGGAGGCAGGCAGAGGCCATGAGGTTGGAAGTCAGCTATAATTATTCCCTTGTACAGATGAAAAGGGGGGAAAAAGAAGTGTGTGGTAATCATAGGGGCATTTGTCTTCTTAGTGTAAAGGAAAAAGTATAGGATAGGATACTGACAGAGTTAGGGAAATAACTAAGGAAGTAGTTGGTGAAGAACATGAAGGTTTTAGGAAGGGAAGAGGTTGTGTAGACCATAGGTCTTTAGTGGAAAAGTTTTCAGAAAAGGGAAAGAAGTTGTAAGCAGCCTTCACGGAGTTGAATAATGCAAATGACGGGACAAGGAATGTGGAAAATATTAAGAATATGTGGTGAGAATGGGAAGCTGTTGAATGCCTTGAGTATGTATGAGGGTGATAAGTCTGCAAGGCATGTGGATGGTGAACTATGTGAGTTTTTCTATCTGAATGTTGGACCTAAACAGGGATGTGTCATGTCTCCATGGTTGTTCAACCAGTATATGGATGGAGTTATAAAAGAGATACAAGGCAGGGCAGTGGATGTTGGAGCGGCCCTAATGAGAGATGGCAACGTTTGGAAACTTCCTGTATTGTTGTTTGCAGATGATACTGTATTGTTAAGTGAAGACGAAGGGGAACTGCAAGACTTGGTGAATGAGTTTGGGAGAGTGTGTAAGAAAAAGAATCTAAAGGTGAATGTTCGGAGGAGTAAAGTTGTGGTCTTCGAGAGAAACAAAGCAACTGAATGTACACTGAGGTTGGATGGTGAGGAAATGGAAAGTATGAGTGCATTTAAGTACTTGGGTAGTGTGATGAGCAAGAATGAAAGTTTGGGGGATGAAGTGCTTGAAAGGGTACAGCAAGGAAGAAAGGTTGCTGGTTCTTTGAAAACAGTGATAAGAAATAGCGAAATGTGCATGGAAGTGAAAAAGTCGCTACATGATAGTATTGTGACACCAACTATAACGTAAGGAAGTAGAGCTTGGATCTTGTTGGAAGGACAGAATTCAAGAGTGAGAGTAGTGGAAATAAGTTACTTAAGATGAGCATGTGAGTTACAAGGGCAGACAGACTGACAAATAAGGAAGTGAAGGAGTATTGTGATGTGGATGTGAATATGACAGAATGCATTAGGAGAAATGCAATGAGGTGTTGGCCATGTGGAGAGGATGGAGAAGGAGAGATGAACAAGGAGAGTGTATGTGAGTGAGGTGGAGTGGGGGGGGGGAAGGAGAGACCGAGGATGAGATGGAGTGGGGGGTGTGAAGTGGGAGGAGGGCAGTGAAAAGGCGGGGAACAGGGCGACATGGAGGTGATTTGTCTGTGGCCAGCTCTTACGGGATTGAGGCGTCTGGGAATAGATAGGAATGATACTGTACTGAAGGGATTAATGAAAGCTGTATCTAATCCCACTAATTCATAATGTCTTTCCCAAGCTGGATAAAATAAAGTGAAGTTAGGAACACCGAAATAATCAGTACTGTTCATCTGCGAATCATACCTGTACTGGAAGGAGTTAAAAGTAATGGCCAGTCTTGTTTCATGGATGAAGATCTGAACAGTGGTAGTGTTTAACCGTTTCAGTCTGAGGATGAATTACCAGTCAATTCTTGCTATCTAGATGTTTTTACTGGGCTTAGAAAGAACAGCTACTGAAGGGTTATGGAAGACTATAAACTCCCCCTAGTTTGAAGTCTCCTAGGTGAAATAATTTAAATACAGCTGTTTAAAAAAATGTCAAAGGATTAAACCTATTCTACTGTAAATTGTTTAATTTCTTTATACCAGAGAAAAATTTTAATAGGAAGATAACATCAGAATACTGACACTCGTTTCCGTATTGACCTTAAGGCTGGAATCTCAAGTTGAGCTTGAGAGTTATTATACCCCAAAGGTTATAATGAAATATTTAACAGTAATTTTCCTTTTTTCTCTTTTTCCCACTGCCCCTCACTACATTTTTCAGGGTTACAGTAGGTAGTTTGGTTAAAGAAGGAAAACATTGTAAGATAAAAATGAAGGGGAAAATAATCCAGTTCTTATTCTGTTCTTAATGCAGACTCCTCCACAACTAAAGGTCAGTCAGTGCTATCTACAGCCCTTGACTTAGTCTATCCAGAGTTGAATAAAATCGTCAGTGGACACGAATAATGTCCCCAGGAGTGCTGGGTGAATGGGGCTTGCAGCACCTGATTTAATCTGCTTTACACCAATATTCTCCAGTTATTAGTCTACCGTATCCCAGCTACAACTGAAATTCATGTAGTCTTAAGTGTTTTTCTGTATACCCATTTGCTGATGCTTCGGTCGCCGATTAACTCCCCCCCCCCTCCCTCCCGCCTCTTCTTCAGCAAATACAGTTATACAGTCACTGGTTATTAATGTTACTGTTTAAGTTCCCCTTTTGGCAAATATTAGCTACAGGAGAGAGAAGTTGCAGCATAGAGGCACAACATAGCAGCACTTGCCACAGCTTAAGATGACATCGCACCGCCTTGGTGGGTCGTATTAGAGACCCTATGGGGCCTCTAGGTCGTATGGGGTCGGTGAGTGATGGGCTGGGCCAAAACACCCACCTATACGACCCCCCCCCCTCTCTCTCTCAGTGTGTGTGTGTGTGTGTGTGTAGATGAAACATGAAATTCCCGAACTCTGTGATAGGGTCCGTCAGGGTTTTTATCCGAGGATTTTAAGATGCATTAGTCTAAGTGAATCGCTGAAGATGAGGTGCTACGAATTCCAAATGCACGCAGAATAGGATCCGCAAGTTTTAAGAAACTAGTTGCCAAATCAGCGGAAAAGTCG
Organism: Birgus latro; assembly: GCA_018397915.1. Classification (NCBI taxonomy): domain Eukaryota; kingdom Metazoa; phylum Arthropoda; class Malacostraca; order Decapoda; family Coenobitidae; genus Birgus; species Birgus latro. The sequence goes on from JAGKTI010010888.1 coordinate 21,851, forward strand.
CTAGATCTACAGTATTTGATTCTACGATTGCGGCAAAATGTATCATCTAGCGGCTAGCGGAATTTTCTGGAGGAATAATTTTCTACCGACATTAAATACAAAAATTATCACAGCAGGCCTAATAGCCTAAATGACCAATACACATTTAATATGAAATAAATAAATCCATAATTTGCTACATATTATAGCTAATTTCGATTAAATAACGAATTTTTAACTGAAAATCACAAGTGGACGTGTGTCATTCAGATTAGCGCGCCATGGTGAAGCTCGGCCGCCCGAGGACGACGCCACTCAGTCAAGGCCTAAAGGTCGAAGGAGAATCGTGCATTGTCTCTCGTGGTATAGCATATTGCAATAATGCCGCCACAATACACACAGTGCTTTCGTATCTCTTGGCAATCACTGGACGAACTGAAAGGCTGGCTTCAACCTACTGAGGGTGATAAAACAAAAGCGTACTGTTTATATTGCAAAACTGAGCTCAACGCCAAGCTTTGTGATCTGCGGAAGCATGCCACTTCTCAACGCCACCGAAAAGGTGCAAATATTGTGGCTAATCCTCGTCAAATGAAAATACAGTTCAACACTAAAGTAAATGAACAAGTTAATATTGCAGAAGGTAAACTTGCTTTGTACATTGTTAGCTTAGCAAGCACTGATCATGCAACAGAAACATGTAAGAGTGCTTTTGGTAACAGTAAAGTTATTCCAGACATGAAATTACACCGAACAAAGTGTAGAGCAGTGTGAATGTACTGGCACCACATTTTGCAGAAACTCTACGTGACGATATTGGAGTCAAAATACAGTATTCTCATTGACGAATCCACAGACCTTGCAGTTACCAAAATGTTGGGAGTGATTATGCGTTACTTCAGCCAATCTTTGTCGAAAGTAGTGTCACGTCACTTACGACTTGTAGAAATCGATTCAGGCACGTCAGAAGCCACTGTGAATACCATTGTGAAGTTGTTAAATACCCTACAAACCTAATAGGTATAGGAGTTGATAACGCTAGTGTCATTACAAGTGTTAATAATGGGGTTTGTGAATTGTTGAGAAAAGAACTTAGTCTACCCAACTTAGTATTGGTTCGCTGCACTTGCCATTCACAGCAGTTAGCCATGTCACACGCTAGTGCTGAAGCTCTTCCCAGAAATATTGACTTCATGATTCGAGAAACCTATAATTGGTTTAGTCACTCGTCCAAGCGTCAACTTGCTTACAAAAGACTCTACGAAACAATGAATGATGGGAACACGCCACTGCAAATTACAAGGGTCTGTGACACTGGTTGGATATCTGTTGGGCCTGCAGTGACACGAATCTTGGCCCAGTGGCATGCACTCAGGTCACATTTTGATATAGTGAGGAAAACAGAAAAATCTTATGCTGCAGTTCTCTTATTTGACGTACTCAGACCCTGTTAATAAACTGTACATGTTGTTCTAGAGACCTGTGCTGCAAGAGACCCAAAAAGTAAAGCATTCCAAAGTGACAATACAGACCCCACAAAATTGTTTCGTGATCTGACTGAATTAACTGAGTCAGTCGGCCGTAAGGTAGTCCTTCCTACAAGCCGAGTTAACCTACCAACAGATGATCTAGTGCCTATGTTGATCGGAGAGCAAATCTTGGCTATGAATTTGAAAATGCATGCAAAGATCTAAAGTTACACCCTAAAACTGAAAACAGTATAAGAAAACGGTACACGTTATTTGTGGTGAAATTTGTGGGTGAACTGCGCAGTCGACTGCCTGAAAACTTTTCTGTTTTGAAGAATGTGGCAAATTTTTCAATGTCTGAGTGCCTTCGCCAAGTGAAACCTGCCATCGTTGATGTAGCTGCATTGCTTGGTTACTCAGCAGAGAAACTGGATCCAATCGATACTCTGAGCTACCAGAAATTGGAAAATACATCATCAACAGTGCAACTTTGGAATGAGGTATATAATTACAAGGATGCTACTGGCCTGAATAAATTTGCTGAACTTTCACAAGTGGCGATGGATATTTTGTCACTCCAACATTCTAATGCTGACGTAGAGCGTCTGTTTTGTCAGCTTAATAAAGACCAAACTTCGAAACTGACTACACACAAAAACTGTAAATGCCATACTTTCTGTTCGTTCCGGCTTGAAAAGAACAGAGAAATGTTGTTACAGCTATGAACTCCCCAAGGTGTGTATATAACAAGATTGGCACTATGCAAGCATATTCAGTCATAACCAACAAGGCACATCTTCCTCAGCTAGGAGTGAAGAAATGGACGACGTCCTTCATTTTCTGTAGTTTAAAGGTGAGGTCATGCATAACACAAAATTGCAATAATATATATATTTTTTTTGAGGGGGGGGAATCTAGCGGATTTTGAGTAGTTTTGGCGGAAATTGGTTGCTTGTTTAGCTGATTTTTGTTTCAAGCATTTGGCAACTCTGTCTAGACGTTAAGCTATTGAACGGAAGGTTGCTTGTATGCTGCGTTTTCCAATGTATTTCAAAAACTTCAAAGCATCATAGCTATCGAACGGGGAGGATGTAGGCTACTCTGTGTTTCTCCACTTTATTTTGTCGTCATTGGTACGGCACATTATATTTTAACCATCTCAGAACGATGACATCTTGTTTTAAGCTTGAATCCTTGAGTGTGAGACCTTGGGGAGGGGGGGGGTAGGTTCACGATTGAAGAATTGAGAGGAAGAATGGGACTGGAGTGTATTGGTGTTGTGATGAGGAGGGGTAGATTGAAATGGTTTGGGCATGTGGAGAGGATGGGGGATGACAACTGGGTGTCGGGGTTGAGAGATGTGAATGAAGAGTTGAAGGGAAGGATGGGACTGATTGCCGTATTCTTAAAAATAATCCTTTCCCTAAACTTTTCATTCCCGTCCAAGGAGTTATGATTTCCATCGGTATTCATAGAGATTCCCTTGGAAGGGAAGGGAAAATGTTCAGGTTGGTAGCCGTCAGACTAAAACGTCCCATTCTGCTGATATTTGTTATGGTGGAGCTTTAGAATTATAAACTAATACATCAAAACACGCATATCTCGTGCTGGATAATGAAAACACAACACATTTGAGATGTAGGAGGTCGCCAACACCCATACTGTTGGTTTGTATTCAGTCATAAACACCATTCTGGCCAACACTGCAGCAGTGTTCACTCCTCAAGATAATATTTTGATAATAAATTATACTCGTGGAATATTATTATTATCCTATTCGTAAGTGTAAGAATCACTTGTTAACATCCGTCTCACGTACTCGCATGGCGGTGCTCACTTGTTTTTTTCCAGCTGGAAGACATGAACCAAACCACTCGTGTGACCTTGATGGCAGATTTTCCTTTTCCGAGCAAATTAATAAGCAAAATACTTCTTGAAAAAAAAAATCTTGGTGTGACCCTGGCCATAATGTACGAGATTTGTCTGTCAGATCATATAATACTGGATGACTATCGGAAGTAGTACGTCGTCTGCTTTGTTTATGTCCAGCTAAACATCTCAGCCGACATGGGTAACACTTTGAAAAATACAAATAGCGCTAAAAAAAAATAAAAATCAGCATATCGTTGTAAATCGTATTAATAATATTGTGCAGCACCTTTCATCGACATTTTAAAAATATTTAAGACAATAAACTACAAAAGAACGCACAAAAATTGCGAAGGAATTTTTGAAGAGACGGGTCAAATGATTCCGTCAAGTTCCAGTAATTTCGGCTGCTAGACGGGAAAACTTTTCCCTTCGATCAGCTCGGAAGGAGAGGGATTTTTTAAAGAATACCAATTCAGAGAAAGATGTCCTTCCCTTGCCTCTAAAAAGCAACGTGGCAGATATTGGAGCTTCAGATATTTTGGAGCTAAGCAGCAGTTCTTCCCTCCGTAAGGGAACTTTTCCGTTGTTTTCAGACACACAAGAGTCTGCGACTGTTGTGTCCACCCTTGTAGAGGAATACAGGAGCAACAGAGGCACCAGCTACGTAAATCAGGTGTGTTAAGCACTGGAAAGATGAAGGGCAGTATATAAGGACAATTTTAAATGTACAAACTTGGGGTGCTTGTTAAGAACTCTTATTGATATACTGGTGTACTGGTAGCAAGCTTAATAATGATTCTGGAGACAACACATTTGCGACCATCATATTTGTAATGTGGTCAAAAAGTTATGTTGTTGATGTTAGGAAATAACGAATCATGGACTGGTTAGGGTTTGATATTCGTAAAAAGTTTGGTGAGTAAAAGTCTGGTAACGTGTTATTGCTTCATTTTACGTACTTATTAGGCTTTGCAGCGCCAGTAAATTTACAGCTATTGTTTTACCGTTCAGGAATATCAAACTTCCATAATTGAAGCAGATTGTGTAAAGTGAACGTACCCCAACACATGTATCTCCACATTTTTACATCCCATTTCCCATCTACACATTTTCTCTAGATAGAAAAATAGATTTTATGGTTGTATTGCTGGTTAAATAAGGTCAGTAGTATGAGTGTAAGGAGGTTTTTGAGAAGTTTGCCTGTTTGTGACTAGGTAGCTGAGAAGAGGCTTCAGAGGGCAATAGTTTTCTTGGAAACAGGTAATGAGTTTGTCAAATTTTGGGTAAGGACGATGATGAGACTTGGCAGCTGACCATAGTTCATGTTGGTTGGATGATATTTGAATGTAGGATCATCCAGACAAGAGTTTGGCATGCCTTATTCAGTTTGGTAGAAGAGGAGCTAACTTCATGCAGTTGTGCCTTCCAGATTTATATATTTTTATATGTTTTTTTTTCTTTTGGGTGCAGATGATTGGCCATTTAAAGTTGGCCAGCAAGGTGTATGAATGAATGTTTGGTTCATTCAGGTGTGCATGCTACATGCAGCACTCCCTGTATGAGGTATGAACTGTACCTGCATTAGGAACTCTTTATCAATGCATACTTTCAGGGGAAAGGAATTATCAAGATGATATTCATTTGTGATAACAACGTAGTGAATGTGTGGGAAATTTCTGCCTTAGGGTCAATTGCCTTGTGATTATTGGGTATCTGGTAGTGCTCATTTTGGACAATTTTGAGATTCGCACAACCAGAGATTCTTAGAAAAATAAGTTTACCAAATAACATCTTGGCCAGTATAGACCATTTTTCATTCTATGCACTTTGCTCGCAAATGAATCAGGCGAATGCAGTATATTGAAGCAGATGTCCAAAGAATTCCTCAAATAATAAAGGCTTGCTGCATATTTCATAACCCTACAAAACCCTGTAGAAGAAACCCTTCTTCTAAATGAAGGCTCTGTTGAGGTTGAACATGATGATGAACATGATATTCTTGATCAAATTCATCTGCCCGATGTTAGTAGCATTGAAAAAAGTCTGATTTTAGAACTTAGAAAAAATGGTTCCAAGGCCTGCCACAGAAGCACGCAAATTTCTGAACTCACTGCCATTGAGGGGGCTAAACATACGCTTTACTGTAAGCAGTAAAAGCACCTTACCAAATCAGTTCATCCTGATATTCTGTTATGTTTTTCTGATTATTTCTGGGTTGGCAAATAAACATTTCTTGTTAAATCTGTTTCCCCGTTGTTTTTAGCTGTTCTGCTGGTGTGCAACTCTTGTTGTTAGTTAACGTAATGGCGGAAGGTACTGTTCTGATCTCATTGTTTAACCAAACCTGGCCTAACTTAGCTTAACTGCACCTAATAATTTAACCTAACTTAATCTTCAGTTTGG
>JAGKTI010010889.1:1792-16038 GCA_018397915.1 Birgus latro
GTTGCAGTATCTCCGAATTCACACACACACACACACACACACACACACGATCGATTCCCCCTCGTACCTATGACTTCTAAGCAGGGAAACCAAAGGAGAACGCAGTCTTCCCCTGTCTACAATTCCTCCGACAAAAACACAGATCCTGGTTACGAGAAAAAATTATGGTAGGCTGTATTTGTTTTAACCGGGCAAGGAAGGATGAGTGCAGGTTTTCTCCATGTGTCTTCTTCCTGCAAAACAAATCTAAGTTAAGAAGGGAAATCGATTGGGAGTTTTATTTATGAATCCCTCCTTCATCGGGTACGCCTTTTCCATTTTATTCTTGCCAGCTTCGCCGCGATTTCATTTAATCTAAGATAGACTCTTCAAAAGTGGAGGAATTAGATGTGGCATAAAAATGATATATCCAAGAGTACGAGAAGCCTTTCCTGAGGTGAAGAAAATCGTCTGTTCGCAGCCAAAATGCGCAAGAAACGTCACCCGGATTCAGTGTGTGTGTGTGTGTGTGTGTGTGTGTGTGTGTGCGTGTGTGTGTGTGTGTGTGTGTGTGTGTGTGTGCGCGCGCGCGCGCTATAGTGACGTCAGCCTCCGGATCCCGGTAATCCCCCACGCCCCTGTTTACCTGAGGCCGCTTCAGCCCTCCTTCGATTCATCACCGCCCTGGCAGGTCCGCCCGTCGCACCAAATTTACTGGAAGGTTATTAGCGGCGGCGGTGGGCGAGGCTGTGAGTAGATCAAAAGGAAGCTTGGCGAAATTCACGATAAACACGACGAATATTGCTACCCAAGATGTCCTCTACCCGTCGCATTAAATTTACGGAAGAATGAGAATGCTAATAACAAGTGAGGGACGAGGTGGTGAACAGATCAAAAATAGGTTGCGGAAAACTTACGATACACGTGTCGAAAACATTAGATCATATTAGTAGCAGGTGGGAGACGAGGCTGTAAGCGAAAAAAAAGCAACAAAAAACTTATGGCTGTAGTGTTACCGAAATTGATAGCTCAGTTGAAGAATTAATATTTGTAATCAGTTCACCACGACAGACTTTTATATCTAGTTATTGTTCCTACCAAATGATATCGCACTAATTAGGAGAGATATCTGATAGTGAATGGTTTAAAATAAAAATGTATTGCAGTTGCTGCGAGGAGTTTTGCGTAAGCTGTATAAACTAATCTATCGTGTTAATAATGAGACCAAAAAAAAAACTTGGTCATAATGAAATGGATAAACAGAGATTTTATGGACGATAATTAGTAGCAGGTGTGAGGCGAGGTTTTAACAGAAAGACAGGTTGCACAAAAAGTAAGTTTCACATTTTTTTTTCTTCAACCAACAAGGGTCTTTACTTGATCAGATGTGGGTATATATTTTTGCTTATATACTATGTAACTTTTTTCCACGATAGTGATTTGCCCGAAAAACGAGGCATGAGACAAAAATTCAACCTGTAGCGCCAACTATAATCCACAGATGTTTCACGAAAAAAAGTTAGTAGCAGGTGAGAGGTTTGATTCAGAAAAGGAAAGTAAACTCCACGAAAATCATTATAAACCTGGCAAAATTTTACGTGTACATTGGCGAGTATATTCTGTGAAGTCAGAAATTATGTTTTCTACCTATACAGTAAATGGTTTGTAAACTTAGGAAGGACAGCTGTGAAGAAGAGTCTGGGTCCTTATTTATAAAGTGGCATAACATATTTGCATGATAATTAAGTCGTAATGGCACTTAAATATCAGAAGTTGTTTTGTTAATATATTTTCTTCCATATCCTCTCCACTTTGAATATGAATGATATGTGGTTTCGTAATCGTATGAGTAACAATCGTATTCGCACAAATCTCAAGAAAGTTTGTAAATATAGGACTTGGTGCTCCCGAGGATTCCCGAAACTTTATGCCTTTTGCTGTTTCGATTTACCGGCACTTAAGGAAAATTGAGAACTAAAAACTGCTCTTAGCCACCGCACCAACAATACTGACTCTCATGGGGCGATTGTCTGTCTTCATCTCCCGACGTAGGTAAATGCATTCTAACCTCTTCAGTACAATCACCTATGATAGTCTTGTCACACCCAATCTTTTCACTGCCTCGACACCGTTTCCATGATTTTTGGCGCACTGTTTTCCCTACATTTTCATACATTTTACTAAAATTAATGTTCTTAACTATATTTCTTTGCCCCACATCAGCCACGTTCCTTCCCAGTACTTTCCACCTCCTTTGTACACACACACACACACACACACACACACACACACAATTATCGCCCTAATATAGGACTGTTGGAAGTTAAATCTCTCCTTCCCCTATGGTAAATAAAAGTAACTGATGATCGCAAAAATTAAGTCAGCCGTGTGTGTGTGTGTGTGTGTGTGTGTGTGTGTGTGTGTGTGTGTGTGTGTGTGTGTGTGTGTGTGTGTATTAAACAAAATTAATCCTTTCAGTACGTTGATATCTTCTCACTTTATTCTAGCTGTAACCAGATGATAATATTCTCGTTCGGTAAGATCTCGAGCTGTGGGGGCTAAATAGAGCCTTCATTAACCCCTCCATTACCAGGCTGTTCTCCTTAGATAAATAAATAGCAGGAGAGCAGCAAGGGTAAACTGGAAATGATGTTAAGTAACTGACTCGACCCTTACGTAATCTTCCCACCACCCTTCCCCTCATCACTGGCTGTTTGTATCCATCCTTACATAATTACAGGATGTTAGCGAGGCGATACGGTTACATCATCAGCCAAAGCCTCATTATTCATACGCTACATTTTGTTCTTGCTGCCGCTAGACGATGTTCTCTTGCTTAACCCCTTCAATCTAATATGGCATTCTTCCAAGTACTGAATGTGTTTTGCCTCCTCTGTATGAGCAGGTCACAGAAATGTCAAGGTTTATTAATAGTCAGGTGGAGTCAGGTCAGAGCCTACGTTATATTAAGATTAAACAACGTCTTAGTGATATCAGATAACATTGTATTAAGGTCACGTTATAGTTGGGTCATGTCAGAACACAACGAGGTCTCAGGTAAATCAGCTCGTTAGCTAGAAATTGTGTCGGGTCATAGTAAAGGTCAGCCAGGCAGCACAAAGGTCACACATGTGCAACCACGCATGTGCAATAACACGCCAGTAACATTAGCATATTAAAATTCAAACGAGTGTTATATTATCTCTCTCTCTCTCACACACACACACGCACGCACACACGCACACACACACACATACACATCATTGGTAATTCAGCTCCTCCCGGCAGACGTCCGGCCAAACTGCATATTTTACTTGTACCCAACCCCTACTGAATGCCCTGTTAAAAAATAAAACAAGAAAAAATAAAGCCAATAAATGCTTTATGGAAAGGTACTCGTGGTCTTGTACAAAAAGTAGGAAAAACATAAATAATGCTATTGTTTAGTGTTTGTTTATTGGTGGATGTTGGCAAGGAGGCGTTATGTTCATTCATTTCTATTTGTTAATACTGTGGATATTACCCGTTTTGAGAAATGGAATCCTCTTGAGCGTCACGTTTTATTGTAAGTTTTTATCGCTGTTAACTGGAAATAGTAAATGCTAATAATTTGACGTGGAAGGAAACTTTACCTTGAGGGTAGTATGTCATTTTTATATGTTCTTTGTAGCCCCTCGCACCACAACATACTTATTCACCTCGTGCACCTTACTCTCACAATACTAGCAACCCTTCACTGTATTCTCAGTAAAATGTCTTTGCGAGCCGCTGGCTAGAGTGGTCGGTGTACTGCAGTTCACAGAGTACACGTCTAGATGAGCCTGGCACCATAACAACAACAGCTGCCTGTCTCTGTCAATTTACGTCCTCAATAAATACCTCCATCTTTCCTAATCCCGGCTCACCTGCAGCCCCTCTTCACATCTGCTCACCATCCTGATATATTGTTCTGCCTCATCCGCCCGCCTACTTAATCTTGCTCTCCTCTTCAGCTTCCCATTAATTCATTCTCATCCCCTCATCTGTTTGAGCATTATACACCAATTCTGGTACTGGAGAGGCACGCTTTCATAGGGTGGCATGGATGTTCTTACCCTCTGAGAGAAGGATGTTCGACGGCAGAAGGGTAACTTCGACCTGCAGTTCACCTGGTTCCCAATCAGAAGAACCTGGGACAACATCATCATCATCATCATCAAGAAGAACCCACTTTCACTGCACGAGTTGTTTTTCCTCCGAATGGCAGCTTAACCTTTGACTATATATACAGAGAGAGAGAGAGAGAGGTGACTGATGTACTGAACTTTGAGAGGGTCACTGAGTTGCTGCAAGTGATGTTCAGCAATATCAGTCCGGCTGTGAATGGGAAGGGTGGTTGAAGAAACTGCCGAGAGAAAAAGAAAATGGAAAAATGAATGACGGGAGGAGCAAGGCAAATATAGATTAGAGCTGCAGTGCTGACGGTGTGAAGCGCAGTTGACGCGGCAGGTAATTCGTATTCTTGTGTGACGAGAGTATTGCACAGACTTTGTTTATCGAACGCTCCAAACAGAGGACAGACTTCATTATTGCGTTCAGAGAAATGACCACCTGACGCATCGAACCCAAAAGAAATTGATAGGAGGTGAGAGGGACGCAGTTTTCATAGTGTATATTAAAGCAACAATGCATCTATCCACATTGAAAGAAAGCTTATGAGACAGTAGTTGGTGCTACTTGAGTAACTGATGCTACTCTGTTGCTGAAAAAATGCAAAATTCACCAAAACTGTCACTTCGGAGACTATTAACTTTAGAACGAATCTGTACACATCGATGGAAAGCTTCTGGAAGAGTATTTGATGTTACTTATGTGACTTCTTAAAAGTTGCCAATATACATCTAAAGAGAGCTCAAATGTGCCAAACTGAGCACAGTGAGTCACATGTGTACCTCACCATGCTTTGGCATGACGGGTCAAAGCCGCCGTGCTGACAGTACGCTCATTCTGAAATAGACTGGATCATTTCAAAGACTGCATTAACATCAGACAAGTCGAGTGGCATTTTCCATCTTCATTGAGCTAAATCAGCAATATCAGCAAACTTGCTCGCTCGATGTGTTCCACAATTTCAAGTGTGAACGCCAGTAACTCAATACTAAGCTTTCTTTAGGCAGGGCGTGAAACGAGTTGTTTATAAATATTTACACTCCATGAGTCGAGACGTCACAACACAGCCCGTCTCCTTATCCAGTATCGTTCGACGTAACCTAACGCAATATAACCTTGTACAATTTTGCTTAAGTTCATTTACTCATTTTATATTCCATCAATATTGTATAAGATACCCAGGTAAAGGATAAGTTATATGATTAAAATGACCTAAGAGTACCAATAAATACTGGACAACCGACACCTCACATAATGCTCTAGACGTAATAATGTGCGCGTGTGGGATTCGTGAGTTTCGCCAGTCGTGTGGTATCCGATTTACCGAGAACAGTTCAGTGGGAGGCTGGCGACACTTGAGACCTCTGTGGCCGCTGCTGGGGTGTGAGGAGGGTCTGTGTGAGGATGCTCAGGCGTTGCTGGTAGGATCTCATACAGGTGGAGTGAGGTAGGTAAGCAGGGAGTTAGACAGGGAGGTGGCCAGATAGACAAGGAGGCAGGTAGATAGGCAGGGAGGTAGGTAGATAAGCATGGATGTGGATGGTAATCTGGGAGGTATGGTAGATAAGTAGGCTGGACGGCAGACAAATAGGATGGAATGGAGGGAGGTAGGTAGACTGGGAGGTGGGTAGATAAGCTGTGAGGAAAGTAGGTAGATTGGTAGATAGGTAGGTAGAAAGAGTATGATAGGCTTTAGTTAGGTTGGGAAGTATGTAGGAAGGAGGCAGGCAGGCACTGAGATAGATAGGCATGGAGGTAGGCAGATATGCAGGGAGGGAGGTAGAGAGACAAGCAGGCAGGCAGGATGTAAGGTAGGTTATGCTGATGAAGGTGAGCGCCGGGAGATGATGAAGAGCAGCTGCGGTGCGTGGGAAAGCACTGTTTGGGGTGCTCAGGCATTACGTGGAGGCAAAGCAGGAGGAGGTATGTGGGATCCCAAGTAGGTGAGCATGATTGCAGGTAGGATGTCAGGGAAATAGGAGAGAAGGCACACCGACAGGGAGACAGGCAGACAGGCAAGCAGGCATACAGGGAGACAGGCAGGCAGCTAGCTAGGTAAACAGGCAGGCAGGCACACTGACAGGCAGACAATGGGATAGGCCGGCAAGCAGGCAAGGAGGAAAGCAGGCAGGCAGGTAGGCAGGCAGAAGTGAGGGCAGGTTGGGTCTGTTTTAGTTCAATAACCTCTTACTAATATTGCACATCTCACCGGAATTGAACTCAAAGCCATCAGCAACATCAGCTTTCACCAATTAAACAAATTACCAGGAGCAACTATAATATTCTAGTGTGTGTGTGTGGGCGAGGGAGTCTGATCCGGTATAAGGTTTTGAATCAGTTCAGTTCTTTATTTTGGTGTATTATTTCCCGTTGTACATAATGATGCAGTACATTTTGTTATATCTCTGTACATATTTTCACTGTTATTTCAATTTCTGATACCCGCTTGAAATGTGCTAGTTTACGATTCTGATGATTGCTAGTGTGTGTATGATATATAAACAGACTTCAATAGTTGACTTTATAGTTTCTTTAATCAGTTTTAGGATTTATTATTGTGATGGATGAAAGTAAGATGAATCGCTCCATGAACAGCGAAAGTTCTTCATTTTTAATATACTTAATTTTTCAAGAAATTATTTAAAATGCAAGCAACAAGAGCGTGACCAGGATTAGTAATCTCAGCATAATGTTCTAGCAAAACTGTATGAATCTTCAGACATTGTAATAGCACAGTCACCATTGTGGTGAATTATATGTAATTACTTGTAACACGTAATGCTACAGACCTTTTATTTGTAGAGGTGGAAGCGTGATTCCAGCGCCAGTGAATTCGTTTGGATGAACTGATGGTTTTGAAAAACAAAAAACCGTAGTAGTAGAATTATTGTCGTTGGTGGTGTTATTATTATTATTTTTGCTGTTATTATCATTATTATTATTATTACAATTATTAATACTGAGCGCTGAGTAAAGTCGTATTGAAGTTATTAACGTGTAACTGTGGGATTGTAAGCTCTTTTCCGACAAACACTAGTTTCCCCAATATATTCCGCAGCTCTCCCTACATAATAGAAATAATTTAAGCGCTGAAATTAAGCTTTCAGTTATTCACATGCTCTCAGCTACTTAGGGTGCCTAGGAGCACACACGCACGCACGTACTGTACATGAACACACACAGACACACACACACACACAGTCCTCCAACACTCTCCCACGTAACACTGCCACTCTCTTCCTTATCTTCACACTCACCGCCTCTTCCTCCCACATCCTCATTGCTAGGAGGGAATTTTGACGCAGAAAAGTTTCATAAAAGTTGCCTTGTCTGAGATAACCGAGGCACAACCGGCGAGCTGAGAGCATTTACAGGAACTATAAAGAAAGCTGATTCGATTTTCCTCTCAAGAAAATTATCAGTAAAACATTTTTCACAAATATTCTGCACCTTGGATAACACACTCCCTTACCTCGTGTTTTGGTAAGTGGATACAGTGTGGATACTTTGGATAAATGTGTGGGATGTGGATGAATAAGGATAAAGGATGGATATACGGGGTGGATAAATTGGTTGCTCCATGTAGGACACAGACCAGATATACTGGATACACAGCAAGGGATATACAGTAGACAGTACACTTAAGAAACATTACACAGAAAGTAAAGTGGGGACATTATACTACATGGCATACGCAAAGTACACAGAACGTAGAGTGGATAAGCAGAGCAACTACAAAGAACACGGGCTGGATAAACAGGATAAACTACACAGAATGCAGAGAGAATATACAGGATAAATAACACAGACTAGAGTGGATAGGTACGATGCACAACACCAGTGCTTGGATGTATGGTCAGCGTTGCCATTTTCTGCAGTGGCTCAGTAACAGTGTGAGATGTAGGTTGGTTCATGGAAAACTCCTTGATGGAATAGAAATAGGATGACAAAAGAGGTCAGGAATATACCGGTAGTGATAAATAGCCCCGTCTGTCCTTTGCCGTATTGCTTCTTCTCTTCTTGCTACCCTCAGACGATTTTATTCAGCTCAAGAGAAACAGTTCAGACTAGAAGGACTAACTGCACTTTCAGTTAACCCCTTGATTGCTCAGGTGCCCTCCTAATCAGAGAGAAATGGTAACTACGAGAACAAAATATAAATGATTCCCTCTGACTGAAGTGGTGAACCAGAATACGTTATGTCAAACAGAATCCATTAAGACTCTTCAAGAATCACAATGGAAGGGCGGTCTTCATTCACGAGCATGAGTTTTCATTTAGTACTGTATTAAGCATGACATTTTTCCCGTCTGATGCCTCTCCGAATGTCTGGAGGATGATGGGTCATATTTAGTGTCCTTTCTGCTTGATGAGACTCCCTGTGGTGTGGTGGTGTGGTGAGGTGTGGTGGTGTGGTGTGTGGCAATGTAGTGTGGTGTGATGTGGTGGGGTGTGTGGCGTTGTTTGGTGTGTGGTGTGGTGTGGTGTGGTGTGTGGTGTGGTGTGATGTGGTGGGTGGTGTTGTGTGATGTGTGATGTTGTGTTGTGTGTGGTGTGGTGTGGTGTGGTGTGGTGTGGTGTGGTGTAGAGTGGTGTAATGTAGTGTGGTGTAATGCAGAGTGGTGTGATGTGGTGTGCTGTGGTGTGAAGTGGTGTGATATAATGTGGTGTAATGTACAGTACTGTGATGTGGTGTGGTGTGGTGTGGAGTGGTGTAATGTAGTGTGGTGTGGTGTGTGACTGTGGGAATATCCTCTTACTCCGGGAGATGGGCCGTCTTCGTCTTTTGTGATGGTACTGTACGTTTTAGCCATGTTTTATTTTTCTAGTTCCCCGCGCCTTTTTTCATTTTCTTGTCCCACTGTTTTATCTCTGTTTTAGCTCCTAACCGGTGATTTCTTCAGCGTCATAATAAGAATACTTCACTGCAACATCAAGAGGCAGTTCATAAGCAGTAGATCACCCAGTCAACAGTTAGACAGACTGTAAGTTGTGTGACACAGGGAGAAATGAAGTTGTGTGAGTGACATCAAAATATCGCCAGATGAGTTTCAAGATAACTGCAAACTATGAACCACCCTGTACTGTATATACTATCTTCCCACCTGTCCTTATGTTACTTGCACTGAAATAAAACTGTAGACTGCCTCCCCAGTGTCAAAGAACCCCAGACTTAACCTACATAACACTCGGTATGGCTTAACACAGAGATAAGAGTCTCAGATCATGTGCCACAGGAGGGTGTTGTTGTTGCTTGATCTGTGAAATGCTCTCTGTCTTTAAATCCTCACTCTTCGGAATGTGTAAGTAGACAGGCAGGCATGGGAAAAAACAGACAGGCCGGCAGGTAGGCAAAAGAGTAAACTATCCAGGTGAAAATTCAGGTAGGCAGCAAGGCGGAAGCGCAGGTTGGCAGGTGTTTGGGGAGCGGGAAGCACTCAGGTAGAATGGGATTAGCTGAGGCGAGCGAGGAAGTGGAATAACTGCTAGGAAAAGGAAAGAAAACTTGGAAAAATGAAAAATGAAAGGAAAATAAAGAAAAGGGGGAAGTTAAATGTAAGGGAAAAGGAGGAGAAAAGATAATGTGTGAGAAGCGGAGAAAGGGTACTTCTGACAACTTTCCTTAATTTCCTCCTTTTTCTGTCTGTCACTGCAGTTATCTCCAAATGTAACATTTAAATAACTCATTTCCACCCCTCTCACATTTGTGTCCTACCATCAGAGTCCAAAGTTTGCTTCCATACGTTGGAGTGGGGATCACCAACTGCCTTGCAACGACTTTTTTTTTTTTATATTTCTATTATTGCGTCGCCATTCCTTACCACTGCTCTCGGTGCACAATATTGCAGCCTTTCTTGCCTGATGTACCCTTTCTTGGACTTCTTCCTCCTAACTTCCTTTTTTTTTTTTTCTCATCAAGCTACGTAAATAATTGAAGGCACTTGTATTCTCCATTTCCTCATCATATAACCTCACTGTACACTCCATGACTTCATTCCTCTAATAGGCCAAGCCTTTACAGTTTGCTGCATTCACTTCCAGACTTTGTTTCTTTCACCAAACCTTGCAACTCTCGCTCACTTATACAAAACTGAAAAATATATTCAGCAAATAATAATACATGCAGTTTCTAAATTCAGTCCTCTCTCACTAAGGACACTCAAACATTCATTTTTTTCTACCTTATACTTATTTCATAAATAAATGAATCCATAAATAAATTCATAAGTAAAACGGAAAACCATTGAGATATGACACGTCCTTATAAGTTCACTTTATTTTCCAAAAGCATCGCCTGCCATACACCAGGGTATACTTCACCCCATTCAGCAATTTCCCCATCTACACCAAATATTTTCATTATTTCCCAGATTCCTTGTGTCGGAACAGTCCTATGTTTTCTCCAAATCAATGAAGGCAGCATACAACTTCTTTCCCCTCTCTAAATGTTATTCCGCTGTGAACATCAGAACGAACATCTCGTATACACACTCTCCGCTCTCCCTAAAACCTTTCTGCTTGCCAACCATTTCCTCGGTTTTCTCACTAAGCACACTTGACAGTATCGTACCATAAAAGTTTCCTACTACACTGAGAAGACAAACTTTATCATTGCCACACACTTCCATTTCTCATTTATACGAGGAACTGTCAAACCCAAAAATAAAAGCCACTCACAGGATGTTCATATTTCGGAACTAGCCTTGTAGCCACAGGAGCTTTGTGTCGTTGTTCATTCTACGTCATATATTTTGATCCGTTGTCCATTGTGCCCGTGGAGCTGAAACACCGCCCCAACCTCCTTAGTACGATTTCATTCAGCCTTCTCCTCGGGTCTAATGATGGCCATATCAAACTCTTTCATTTCTAAGTCTCGTAATTGGGTAGAACAGTCTGGTGATGGCAGAAATGGAACGTAAAAGATGCAATCGTAGTGGGGTTAAACTCATGACCATAGATTTGAGAACCACCAGCCTCCCTCATTTACATGGTCATTTGTCCTGGAAGCCCTTAATTATTGAGCAAAGACCGTATTGTTATGTGAATCGTCTTTGTTTTACGCCTTTTAATATTTAGTTGCGTTGCAGCTGCGTTTCATAAGCATTTAGCTGTAAAAATAGAAGTATTTGCTAACCTACAGCTCTCGTCCCCACCTAACCAATGGGATGTGGTGCAGCGTCACGTGACCTGGAGGCTCAGTCAGGGCTGCCAACATGAGTGAACGATTAATCACAATTAGTTTTGCTGATACTGTTAAAATGCAGACTTATGCAACGATACGGTGTTAAACCATAGCTAATAAATATTGTTGTGGTTTTTAAGAGGAGTGGAAAACAGTAAAAAACGTGAAACGGGTATCAAAGTTTAATAGGAAGGGCTGGCGGCCATGGTGTCCACGTAGTTGGTTCTGCGCATGTCCGCCAGGTAACCACCAGTTAGTAGACTTCAACTGCCGCGCGGGGACTTCAGCCGATGTTTTCTTTTTATTCAGTGATTTCGGAGTGGATTGTGATTATTCCTGATCATTTTCCGTGCATCTTTGTGTTGGGAAGAATGCCGAGAGGAGGGAGGAGAAGACAGGGGAGGCGAGGAAGTGGAAATTGCGAGAAACTGACGAGGAAAGAACGGGAGACCTGAAGAGGTGAGTATTGGGGATGATACGCGCACTATTCCTAAGCTATCTTAATATTTTCAGTCTTGCTATTTCCAGACATATTTATTCAGCTTTGCATCTTGAATAGGGGATAAAGTGTAACTAACTGAATCCCTTTCACGACGGGAAGGACGTTTTCCTGGGGCTTATAAAGTCGTATATTTTCCTAGAATAAGGCGTCCATTTTCCGGGGACAAAATCGGCTGTTTTCCTTGACAAATAAGTCGCGTGTTTTCCTGCAACATATTATTAAGTCGTCCATTTTCTAGAACAAATAAAGTCGTTTGTTTTCCTAGAATAAATCGTCTGTTTCCATGGGACAAATAAAGTCGTCTGGGGGGGCGGGGAATAAAGTTCAAGATTCGTAAAGTTGCAACGAGTGTGAGGACGAAATTATTATCAGAGGATGGATAAAATATATAACAATAAGAGAGAGAGAGAGAGAGAGAGAGAGAGAGAGAGAGAGAGAGAGAGAGAGAGAGATGTGACTGGGGAAAAGATTATAGGAGGGATGGAGGGAGAGTAATGGGAGAGGGAAGAAGTGGTGGACAAAGGAAGGGTATGGATGAAGGGTTGGAAAATGAGGAAAGGAGAGTGAGGAAGAGAGAGAGGGAGGGAAGAAAGGATGAAAGGAGGGAGGAAGGAAAGATGGAAGAAGAGGGGAGAAGAGGAAAAGGAAGAGACTGAAAGAAATGGAAGGAAGGAAGGGGAGGAAAGAAGGGAGGAAGAGAACAGCAGCGAGAAATATCAAGGGAACTAGAGCTAGAGAGGTTAGGTTAGAAAGGAAAAAAAGATTTAATAGAAAGAGAAAGAAGGAAGTAAGAAATGAAGGAAAAGAGGAGGGAAGGAAGGAAGAAGGAAAGCAAGGTGAAGTGATGTTAAGGCTAGTGGAGGGACAGGGAGTGAAGGAGGGAAATAATGAGACAGAAGGAAGGTGGAGAGTAGGAAAAGGAAGGAGGAAAATCGGGAAAAGAAAATGTAGTCCAAGATGGACGAAGTAGAGACACTGGCGATAGGACGAGATGGAGGGGATTGAGTGAAGGAGGCAGGTGAGAGAGAGAGAGAGAGAGAGAGAGAGAGAGAGAGAAGTTAAAGCAGGAAAGAAGTGGTATATGATAAACAAATGAATTTATTAATGAAAAAGTGAATAAATGAAAAAATTAGAGGGAAGAAGGAATGGAGGGAGAAAGACAGAGGGAGGCGAAAGAAAGAACGTTAAGTATTGTAGAAACAAAAGAAAATGAATTGAAAAATGGGAAGGAATGGAAAGAGAGGGAGAAGAGTGAAGGAGGGAAGGGGAATAAAGGAAGGTATGAAAGAAGGGAGGTAATGGAGGGAAGGAAGGAACGAAGGGAGGGAGGGAGGAAAGGAAGGAAGGAGAAAGGGTACGCGCGTGGACTGGGTGAAGCATCTGTGTTGATCCCAAGACTGAGGCTGGCTTTAGGGAAGAGGATCCTCATTCTTTCTCCTTCCCTCTTCACTCCCAAAATTAATCCTCTTTTTCTCCCTCTCATCTTAGACATTCTACATCATTCCTCCACATCTGCATCATTCCTTCCTCCCTCTTTTTCCTATTCTCTCTTTTTCATCTCATTCCTCTCCATTCTTCTCTTCCCCTCATTTTCCTTTTCTCTTCCTTTTCTCACACTCTCTCAGTCTTCTTTTTTCCCCTTCTTTCTTTCTCCCATCTTTCTCGTTCTCTTCCTCTCACTCACTCACCTTAAATTATTCCTGTTTTCTCTTTCCCTTCCTCCCTCCTATTTCTTTTTAATTTCTTTCTCTTTTCCCGTCACTCACTCTCACCTTTTTCCCTTACTCCTGCTCTCTCGTTTCCTCTTTATCTCTCTAGGAGTTGGAGTAAAAAATATGGAGGCAGCTAGAATATAACAGGCCATATTCCAAACAATGTTACTGAGTGAGGAGGTTGTGAGTTAGAGATAGGAGAGCTTGTTGACGGAGGGCAGGGTGACATGAAGGCGATTTGTTTGTGACCACCCCTTTTGGAACTAAGACGTCTGGTTATAGATAAATCAAACCTTTTTTTCGAGAGGGATTACGTAAGTTACATGAAGTCGTTTGAGGTAGAGAGAACCAAGCTAAAAATTTCATCGTCCTGAAGGGGTTAATTTGTTGTTGTTGTTGTTGTTGGTACTGTTGGTTATGAGTGTTGTACGTGATGTTATTCATGTTGTTATTTTATTTATTGTTGTTAAGCTGTGGCAAATAAATTAAAACACAATATCGCTCGTTTGTTCATAAATTTCACTCTGGATGGAAACCATTTCTCAAAACAGTATTGGAGAAATTATAGGCTGATTGATTTTATTTCCCTTCCTCTTTTTCGCTTTCCTTATCTCTCCTCCTCCTCCTCCTCCTCCCTCCTCGCAAGATATTATTGCTCTTCTCTCGACCCTTTCACTGCATTGTCGTCTCTCTCTCTCTCTCTCTCTCTCTCTCTCTCTTT
>JAGKTI010010889.1:16078-27570 GCA_018397915.1 Birgus latro
ACACACACACACACACACACACACACACACACACACACACACACACAACCATTCGTTCTTTTAGTCGTCCGTCATCCTTCCTTCTTTCCTCTTGCCTTTATTCTTCTTCCTTCCTGAATTTTTTTCCTCCTCCATCATCAATCTTTTCTCTTCCAATCTTTCCCTTTTTTCCTGTGTTCCCCTCTATTATTTTTTCCTGTCACTTCTCCTCCTCGTTCTTGCTTCTTTCCTCTTCCTTCTTGCTGCATGCCTTTGTCTTTTCTCCATACTTCTCTTTTCCTACTTTCTTTCCTCTTTTGCTCCTCTTCCTTCCTTTTCTCATTCCCTCTTTCTTCCTTTCCTCACCCCCTTCCTCCTGACATTACTGTTTTACCCTGATAAATTGCCACTCTCCATTACTTCCTACCTCCCGCTTCTCGTCAGTCTCTCTCATCCTCAGACCTTCCCTTCTTCCCTCTTTTCCTTCCTTCCTTTCGTCTTTTTTCCTCCCTCCTTTCTTCATATTGTCTTCCAGCTCTTTTTTTTTTTTTCGTGCCCATTGCGAGGGGAGGGGAGGTGGCAAATACTCGTACTTACATTGTGTGTCCCTAACTGAGTCAGTCACTCACTCTTTCACTGAGGCCCTGTATCGTTTTGAAGGGTGATGTCAAGGCCTTGTGGAGGCGTGTGACGAGGGGTGGGGGTATGCACACACACACACACGCGCACACACACACACACACACACACACACACTTATTTCCCTTTTTTCTCNACGTGGTGAGGTGTGGAGGGGGGTGTGTGTGTGCAAACGAACACACACTAACACACACACGCACACACACACACGCACATACACACACACACACACACACACACACACACACATACACTTATTTCCCTTTTTTCTCGTTTTCCTCACTTTTCTTTCTCTTCTTTCCTTCCTTCGTTCTTTCCCTTTTCCTGCTCAACAAGATCTAGTTTTTATATCCTAAATAATTCCGCCTGTTGTTTTCTTTATACATTTTTTTTCTGCTTTACTAACCTTGTCTTTAATTTTACCTCACAACAGACAGCATCGAAATGATCAATAAGCCTTATACGTTTTTTTTTTTTTTGTACTCTGCCTAACTGCCTAACTCTTTCCCCTCTTTGTATTCTCATCTTTCGCCTCTTTCCTTTTTCTATCCTTCTGTCTTTCCTTCCCCCTCGATCTTTCCCTTCTTTCCACCTTCCTTTCCTGCCCCTGTCTGTCTTAAATTTCGCTAATTCGTTCCCTCTCTCCTTCCTTTCCCTAATGCTCACATCCTTCCTTTCTTCCGTCCCTCCTTTTCCCTGTCTTCTCTCGCTCCTCTGTACCACTTTCTACCTGCCTCCCTTCCAGCAACACTGTCCCTCTCTAATGTGTTACCTCCCTCCATCACTGCCTCTCTCCCTTTGGCGTCCCTGTTTCCTCCCTCTTTCCTCAATTCATCACTGACTTCCTCCCTCCTGTCTCTCTCTCCATGACTGCTTTTCTCCCTCTTTTCTCTCCATCTCAGCTCTCCTTCCTTTCCCCTCCACCTCCGTCTTTTCCCTTCTTCCGTGTGTATTTTTCCCATGCTGCTTCCATCATTATCCCCTTCTCCTTCCTCGCTCCCTCACTGATTTTCTTCCGCTCTTCCTCCCTCCTTCTCTATCCCCCATCTTCCTTCTTCCCTCCTGCCTCCTTTATTGAATTCACTCTCCCTTGTGTCCTCTGTTCTCCCTTCCTCTCTGCTGCTCTTCCGCTTTCCTCCCTCACATTCTCTCTGCTTCCTTCTTCCTCATTTGGCCCCTTAATTCCTATCCCCAATCAGTATTTCCTGGACCCATTCTGATCTATGGTACACGCATCAGTAGCTAAGACAGAAGCATAAAACTTTCTCTGCGTTCTTCATTAGCAGTGTAGCAAAAAAAAAAAAAAAAGCACTTATCAAGGTTATGACTGAGGTAATATATTGTTAGGGTGTAAGGTTACGGATGAATACTCCATTTTCATATATCTGCATATTATATTGGCAATTAGAGCACAAAGGATGGTGTTGGGTGAAGCTCTTATGTTGACTGTATAATCATCATCAGTATTACAGTCCTCCTCCTCCTCCTCCTCCTCCTTCTCCTCCTCCTCCTCCTCCTCCTTTGGTGTTGTTTTGTCATTAACCATTACCACGATTATTTTATACTGATGCTGTTGTTGTAATTATGGGTAATGGTAATGAACTATATTCTTATCCATAGGTATTCCACTTCCTGTTCTCTTGCCTGCTCTGTAGCGTATCATTCTAATTATAAAGTATTTTTTATTTACTCTGTTCCACTTCCAAAAATTCTTTCTACAATATTGTTTTCTTATTTTCTTTTCTCCCACTTTCTTCATCCTCGCATTTTTTTTTTTTTTTCCTCAAGGGTCTAACGATGTCCTGCTTTCCCTTTGCCCTTGTTTTTCCCCGCTTTCTTTTTCCACCTCCCTCCTTTACCCCTCCTCCCTTGCTTGCCTCCTCCCCCCCTTACCCCCTTTTCCTTGATTACCGTCTCCCATATATTAATAACCTCCCTTCCCCTCCTTTATTTATCTCTCTTCCCTTCTTTGTTTATCTCTGCTCCCTTCTTTACTTCCCTCCCTTGTTTACTTCCCTTTATCTCCCCATATTTACTTTCCCTCCTTTGTTTACTCCTTGCTTACTTCTCTATTGTTTTCTTTCTTTGTTTACTTCTTGTTTGCTTCTTCTTATATTTACTGTGTTTAGCATCCATGTCTCGCAGCCATACAATACAGTCGACACTGCCGTCTTCGTATGTACCCCTCTTTCCACTTCCAAAGCCTACTCGCTGCCCATAATTCTCTCTATTCTATTTCGTGACTTATTTCAGACCCCTAACATCCATCTTCTGCCGTCTGTCTGTATCTGTCACTTCGTATGATTTTCACTGGTGTACATACCTCCAGTCACACACAGACCCTCTGTTCTTCCTACTAAGGGATTCTGTCCATTTCACTAACCTTCCTACTTCTGCTCTACCATACACCTTATTTGGTTTATGCCTCTTAAATTCGTTAATTCCCTTTTGCCCTCATCGCTTTGTATATACCGGTACAATCCATTCATTCTGTTATACCTCTCCATAATCCCAGAATGCATCAAATTTGTATCGGACCATTTCAAAATACGCTCATTTCTCTCTCCTGTGAACGCTATTGCAACCTCGTCCATTCCTTCCGCTTGCACAAATTAAATTTTCTGTAGTGGCTGTTTTTTCTACTTTGGCTTTTTCACACTGAAACACGCAGTGATCTCCTCACCATGTAAATCAACGCCAGCCTTGTTTGTCGTCATGGCCCCTGGTAATTAGTTACATGCAGAAACCTTTCAAAATGTTCACTCCATCTTTTTCATTTTTCATCCCACCAAAATCTTTTTACCACTTCTGCATTTGCTTAACCTTACTGCGCTTTTTTTTTTTTTTTTATCTTTCTCCTCAGACTTTTCACTTCCCCACTAAACAACCTCCTGTCCTCTTTGCAATCCCATGATAGCACAAAAAAGCTTTTAATGAAAGAATATGGCATGTCCAACCCACTTCAACCATTTCCACATCTGACCTTTCTTAAAAAACATTGTGTCCTTTATATTAGTTCTGCCAGTTCAGTTATTAGGTCTCGTTAAGGACTTGCAGGATTATCGGACTTAATATTCCTTTGAACTCACGTGTTCTTCCCTGTCTCCTCTCCCATTTTTTTTTTATCCTTTCTTCTCGCCTGTTTTCAAAGTACGGTCCTGTTTTTTCTTTTCTCCTTCCTCCCCTCATATGCTTCCCTCCTCTTCCCTTCTTTTTCTTCTCTCCCCTCTCCTTCACATGTTTTTTTTTCTTTCTCCTTCCTTCTTCCCTCCCCTCCCCTCCCTGCTGCTCGTCCACTCACCTTCTTTCATCCATTTTTTTTTTCTTTCCTTTCTCCTACTTCCTTCCTTTCCTCCCTCAGACCTCTACTTATTTCCCTTCGCCCATTCACTTTTTTTTCTTCCCTCCTTCTCTTCATTTTCCCCTACTTTCCTGGTTACTTCTTCTTCCTCCTCCTCCTCCTCCTCCTATTACATCCTAGCCTTCGTTATTCTCCCATTTTCCTATATTTTTAACAATATTATTGTAGTTTTAACCCCATCTGAGTCTACCCATTTTGATTCTGTGTCACATCTTTATTTCATTATGCACATCATCTTTTCTGAGCAATACTTCCGTCTCCTGGTTCTCAGAGCCCTGACTCTGAGCATAGTTTTATTATGTGGCCCCTTAATAACAGCTTCCTGAAAGTCTAGTAATACTTAATTGAGATTTCTATTTCAGTCGTGTGTGTGTGTGTGTGTGTATGTGTGTATGTGTGTGTGTGTGTGTGTGTGTGTGTGTGTGTGTGCGTGTTTATTATGGACCTTCGTTGCTGTTTATATTTTCTTCAAGTGAAGACCACACATCCACTCACGTCACACATACTGCCCTACCTTCCTAATTTAGAGTGCTTGATAGAAAGGACTATAGAGATCTATAAATGCTGTAAATGTAATGAGAGGGGCTGTCATGTTTTACAGTGATGCGAAAGAAAATATGACGAGTATTTAGCAAGATTTCTTTGGACAGACAGTGCTGGTAGATTGTAGGACCGAATGTTTAGCTTACGGGGAGAAAATGAGCTACATTTCACAGCGCTGATATTTGGCACGCTGTGTAGATAACTGGCAATTATGGGAAAGGACTAAGGCCTCACAGCCATTTGGAAATCCAGACTTGCTCATACGACTGTGATACACTTCTGTTAACGAGGCTTCAAGCTGAAGCTAATCTGTATAATCTGCGAATAACAGAATATTAGTCTGCGAATCATACCTCGCCACTCTGATAGCCAGTTACCAAGCTCAGTGCCACCTTCTACCCACGCTCTTTCTTACATTTAAAGCTACAATCCAGATGGCATAGGCTTCGTAGCACCTCTTCTTCTGCGACTTATTTTGTGTGTTGCACCTCATCACCCATTGTATGGTACGGACGTCGGTTTACCACTGACATAATTTTCACCACTGATATGCAAGGATGCAAGGGAATCTCGAAAGACACAATATATCCCTTAAATCAGACCTTTTATATCCCCCAGATATGACCCAGTGTACAGTAGTCACGACATAAACAACAACAAAACCCGATACAACGGCATTCATCCAATTTGTGTTTTTCGAGAGGTAAAAGTTGCGAGCGGCGATACTACCACACAGACGCCGTATAGTAAAACAAAATATTGCGGGTGTGTGTGTGGGGGGGGTGTAGGTGCGTGGGTGCATGTGCGTGTGTGTGTGGGGGGTGTAGGTGCGTGGGTGCATGTACGTGTGTGTGTGGGGGGGTGTAGGTGCGTGGGTGCATGTGCGTGTGTCTGTGGATTCCAATAACCACAGTTTGTTACCGTTTCAAAGATTCCCAGCGATGGTCGGAAATTGCTGGGATGTGGTTGGCTAGCAGAGGCATGGCAGATGAAACAACTGACTGTGCTGCCAAAGGGGAAGAATATGTAGCAAACGAATAGCACGCAAATACAAAAAATAACGACAAAACTACTAAGAAATACGGTAAATAGCACTGAAGGTAATAAAGCAGGCATTATAATTATCTAGAGGTCTTTACACACATTTACATACCCCCCACACAAGCACTCACACACACACACACACACACACACACACACTGTCCAGTTCTAATTATTTCCGTGCTAATTTGGCTCTAATAATAAAGGTTGATCATACCCCTGATTACCTTATAACAATAGACAACAAATTGCCACCTGTAAATTTCCCAACTCAGATAATTTTTTGACAATTAGCTTTTTTGCAGTGAATAGAATCGCCTGTTGACTGCCTGAAGAAAATATCAGTATCGGGAAGAATTATCTATATTGCCTCTATTAACAGACCACAAAGAGTCGCCCAAATAACATCCAATTTATCTTATTCTGAAACTACATTTTCCCTCAGTCTAAAAATACTGTTTCTTTGTGTGTGTGTGTGTGTGTGTGTGTGTGTGTGTGTGTGTGTGTGTGTAAATATCTAGATGTTGGCATCGTAGTGAAAGAGTCGAGATCTTTTATAACTCTGGTTGTTTGAATTTCTTTGAGCTGAACAAAATCGTGAATAAAATCTCAAAATGCGTTCAGTGCAGCCAGAGGGTCGATGTGGTTTTTGATCATTTGACTTTTTTTTTGGGGGGGCTGAACCCAATCGTCTGGTGTTTGTCTGAATGTATAGTGGTGCGTTCATTGCAGCGAAGGAGTTCATTATCACTCTCGTCATTGCTATCATCACCATTTCCATCTCTCTGTCAGCCCCCAACTCCATTTCCCTCTTCATTTCCATCTCCTCCTCATTACCATATTCCTGTCTCCATATCTATATTCATTTTAATCTCCAGGTACGTATGCATCTTTCTCACCATCTCCATTTTCATCTTATCCATAATTCCATCCCCATCTTCATTTTCGTCTCCATTACCATCTTCATTACCCTTTTCGCTACCATCTTCATTTCCATCTCGCTGTATCACCATCACTATCTCATCCTCAGCACGATCTCCGCCTACATTGCCACTACCACTACTGCTACCACCATAACCACCATCCTCCCCCTCCTCCTTATCATCATCATCATCATCATCATCATCATCATACTAACTATGGTGGTGGTAGCGATAGAGGGAATGTCAGGATCCAGGAACAATAACAAAAGCACAAAGGCAGGAGAATAAGTTAACTTCAACGACAGTAACCAATTTCCCCGGCATCATTACCGGAGAATTAATGGACAGACGCTGCTATTAAAAAATGTAATAAATTACTTCAGCCATTCTTAATTAATATCCTCTTCAGGAGTCATTTATCAGAGGAGAATAAATACCTCAGCTCCAGCGCTAATTTTTTTATGCATTGCTGACTCCCAGTTGTGACCTGTGCATGTGCGCATATTTTAGAACTATATATTTTTTTTACGATGACATCTTTTAAATTTTATTCTTGTTACTCCCAAACAATTTTTTACAACTTACGCCTGAAGGAGTTAATGGAAGCTACGTCTGATTCCTCCATTTCGAAAAGTTTCTTAAAGTGAATAATGTTGTCTGGTGGTGACAGGATTGATTTATGTATGACGTTAATATCAGCTACTTCACCTTATCTTTTACCTGCGTTTTCTGTTTGCACTCTACTTAACTCCCCACACCCCATTTCCTCTCCCCACAGCCTCTTTCCCCTTTTCTCACTCCTTCATTTCTCTGTAGCCCCGTCTCCCATCTCATCTCCCCATGTGTTTAATCCCCTCTCATCTTTTCTTCCGCTACGCCTGTCTTTTTCCTCCTGATCCCTTAACCTTATTCTCTCCGTTCCTCATCCCTTCTTCGCTGTCCTCATTCTCTCTCCCTTTTTCTCAATCCCCCTTCTCACTTGTCACCCACTCTCCCCACGTCCTCTTTCCTCCTTGACCTTCTCCCCACCTAATCCCCCTTCTCATTTCTTCCCTTTCCTCTCCCCTCCCTTCCTCTTCTTCCCTCCCTCCCCACCTCATCTCCCCACTCCCTTTCACCACCCTCTCATTACCCGGTCTCCTCCTCTCCCGCTCTTTGTATCGTATAATTCAATGTTCAGAGGCGGTGACTACGCTTTGATCAACATAATTTAAACAGTCCACGTCATTACAGGCCGTGTGTGTGTGTGTGTGTGTGTGTACCAGCTCTGTAACCGTGGCCTTTGAGTACAGTATTACCCGGTTGAGTACACAGTGTATTTAGTGTGAGCCAAACATATGGAAGAACGTTAAGTACTAAAGCTCTTAACGTTTGCTGTCTATTGTAAGCTTGCCTTCACATACCGTACGAGCTCATACATCACTCCTGAAGCTTCACCGCTGAATTAATGTATTGTACATGATATTACTCACTGGGCAGGTTTACTTATAAGCTTACATCCTGAAAATGTGCTATCTTGAAAATGTGCTATTACGTCCTGTGTACGCCTGTGAGAAGAACACCACCACCACCATCATCGTAATCATAATTATAATCATCATCATCATTATAATCATCATCATCGTTAAAATCATCATCACCGTAATTATAATCATTTTCAGCGTTACCATCATCATCATCATAATCACTCATCACCACCACCACTACCACCCTATTTCCCACTAATGAATGGGTGGGTAGGATCCAGGAACAGGAAAAGGGAACCGCGAAGGATAACAAGGAGAAAATCAACAGAACGCCGAATTAAATGGGCCGCACATCCACAAAAGCCTTGAAACTCTTGGCCCCATGCCATAGGCCACAGTTATACGTCTTTCACGGTTTGTGCTTCATTATGTAATCTCTCTGGCAACGCTTGTGAGGTAAAGACCCCTGCCAAGTTATAAAAAAAAAAAAAAAAAACTGCATCCATTACTGTGTTAATCCTCGTACACTTTTCATCTCTCTATTTCTTTCCTTCACCCTGCTTTTTTTTTTTATTCTTCATCGTCTGTGCCTGAATTTCGAAGTTACATACTTACCATATCATCCCAGCCTCAAACTCCTCACTCGTCCATGTCACCACAGTTCATATCTATTCTTTCTAAGCACATTCTTATCTGTCTTCTAATCAACAGACTTCTTTAAAGAATCATATTTTTTTTCTTAATCTTATCCAACCTACGCAATCTGCATACAGTATATTCCTTTTCCATATCATTTCCACTTTTCTCATTCATTGCTGTTCATACGTATATCTAACCAGTGTCTAAACAGTGTACAGAGGCTTCATTCGTGCCTGTGATGGGTACATTTCTTTCCTTTTTTTTGGAGGGGGAGGGGATTTTACTATATATGGCACTTCTAAGCAGGGTTTTGTCAAAAGCTTCTTGCTTTAACCGTCCCCATCGTCACACTGACTCCCGTCAGTCTCGTTCTCTTTCTCACCTCGTCACAGCGTTGAAACTCTTTTATCCTCCCTGATCTGCTTGCCTCTCTTTCCCAGTACGGTGGACAAGAGCACCCGTCTAACTACACACATCCACTCCTTTTCTGTCCAGCTCTCTTATGCAAAAGTTAACGGGTATTGGTCTTAAATTTGCACAACTGGTCAGTACGGTACTGGACTGTCTTCCTCAGCATGTCTGTTCCACTG
The DNA here is from genome assembly GCA_018397915.1 of Birgus latro. Classification (NCBI taxonomy): domain Eukaryota; kingdom Metazoa; phylum Arthropoda; class Malacostraca; order Decapoda; family Coenobitidae; genus Birgus; species Birgus latro. The sequence goes on from JAGKTI010010889.1 coordinate 25,259, forward strand.
CTCATGACCTCCATTATTTTCAAATGCAGTGTCCAACCATTTAGCATTGGGCGTTTTTTTTTTGTTTTTTTTTTACTTTCTGTTGTTCAGATTTCGTTGGATGAGAAAAGTTCTGCAGTCATTTCTTGGTTTTTGCTTTTATGCATAACAGCGTAAAGGGATTGCGAGAGTTTCATTCAGCTTATGGCAGACCTCCCGTAGAGAAGAATTTAACTTCGTGAATCAGGTGACGCCTTTTATTGGATTTTTCTTGCAGTCTCCAGACGATTTTATTCTGATTTGGATAGACTTTTTTTTTGACTGAAGTGTTTAGAAATAACCTTCATTATCCTCTTGAAATCGTAAAGTATTTCCCAAACTGAAAAATGTCTGGCAGCAGCACCAAAATCTGAAAAAAAGAAAGATGTCACAGTATCGACATTGACATCGCGTCCCATGGTCCTCCAGACTGACAGATTTGACTTAAATTTTCGAGAGACGGACAGCCATGAACAAAATAATTCACCGACACATCTCTGCTGACTGTGGCGATGGGAGATGTAGCTTTAACTGTTTTCAAATGACAGTAACATGAAGCACACAAGAGAAGATTATGAGAAGGGAGGATATTCTTTGTCGTTTGGTGATGAATGAGAAGTAAGGAAGGCAGAATGCAATGCTGGTAGAGAATGGTCGGCGAACTTTTGCACCTGGCGGAATTATTAACGTGGCTGTAACTTTCTGATGGTGGCCACACGATAGGTTGTTTTCAGTGTAATGTTTCCGTCCATAAAAACACAGGGCTGCCACTCTAGATTTATTGTTGGTGGTGTGGCAAACAGAAAACACAAGATATAGAGAAAATAAAAACTAAGCAAAATCTAATCGTTTGGTGTTTGTTAGAATAACGTACTAAAGCTGTTTTGACCATGAGTGGGCTAATAGGTAAAAACATATACTAGCGGATATATTGGAAACACACACACACACACACACACACACACACACACACACACACACACATTCCAGCTTATTTCATTTTCAGATATTCATTATACAGAAACTGAAGGAAATTATTTTTGGCGCATGTTTTTATTCCAGCCAGCTGTACTAATTTATCGAGTGATCAAAATTGCTTCGTAAGACAAACTTTTCTGAGATCAAATGAAAAAAAAATATATACAGTACTCGATTCAAGGGATTAACTGTAATAGTACTGACAATTCTAGTTCCCTATGTTTCTTTTGAACATGGGTAATCGTCAGACGTTGGCCTAAAAGTAAGAAAAAACAAATCTTTTCAACATCGGAAACTGTCAGACGTTAGCTTAAAAAGAAAAAATAGTAATAATTACTTTGGAACATAGGAAATTGTCAGACGTTGGCTTAAAATGTAAAAAAAAAAAAAAAAAAAAAAAAAAAAAGGTTAACGGACGCAAAAAGGACAATACAGCCAGAAAATAACATACATAAATCCGAGTCAGAATTTAGGAAACACGGGGGGGGGGGGGAGTATCAAGTTTTAGTTATTGACACACTGAGTATCCTATGATGTGCCTTTTTCCCTGTTTCCAGACTTTTGACCCGCTCTGTAGATATATATATAAAAAAATCTAGAGTGTTTGAAATGTTAAAACTATCCCTCAGAGGATAAGGAAGCACTTCTAAACTAAAAAAAAAAAAAAAATCTGGCTATGACCTAAATAAAACAGATGATTTTTCTGACGATCTGAAAGGGTTACGAAACACACTGAAGGGTGGATAAAAAAAAAAAAAAAAAAGACTGACGGGTCTATAAATGTAAAAAAAAAAAAAAAATACAGTTGACGGATATATAGAAACCACAGATTGGGTCTTACTGGCTGATAGTTCAAACATAAAGACTGAGGAACACATTAGAATTAAAGGCGTAAACAGGGAAATAATAATGAAAGAAAGAGGGGGAGAAAGAGTGTTTAGAAGAAAGAGTGAGAGAGGAGAGGTGTGAGTGAGGACAGATGTAGGCTCCACTAACTGATGACAACACGACCTCGCTAATTGCCTTAACGCAGACCCAACCAGCACAACAACGTTATTATGCCGGGGGTTGTGTCAAAGGTCTCTGCTGCCCCACTACTCTCCCCTCCCCTCTCCTCTGTCCCACCACCTCATCCACGCCACCACCACCTCCCCTCTGCTACCACCTCTTCCATGCCACCACCTCTCACCACCCCTGTGTCCCCATCTTATATCTACTACCACACAACCTGCCCGTTTTACCCCACACTACCCACTTCCTACACACCACTTCATTCTGTCAGCACATCACCTTGTTCTTGCTTCCCCCTTGCCACC
>JAGKTI010010890.1:0-27569 GCA_018397915.1 Birgus latro
TCTCTCTCTCTCTCTCTCTCTCTCTCTCTCTCTCTCTCTCTCTCTCTCTCTCTCACAGACTGATAGATGGATGGTTGGATATATACAGTAGATAGATAAACTGGATAGACAGATGAATGGAGGTATAGGTAGACACACTGAATAGATGGTTGGATGGATATATAAGACAGACAGATTGAATAACTGGACGGATGGATAGAAAGATAATTTGGATAGATGAATGAGTCATATTCTCCCCTCATACGAAGAAAGGTCGGTCCCAATTTCTCTCTCAGAGGTTTAGGGTCCTGAAGCTAGGCTGGGGTATGGGGTAGTTCATGATGGGTAGATGACCAGCCTACTTCTCCTAGTGGCATTATATCATGGAAAATCCTACAGTCACCTCTTGGGGATAGAACCTCTGACTTGGGCACAGGAACCACTGTACCACCAGGCTCCCTTCCATGCACAAACAACTTTAGGCTCATAATATAGATGGTTAAGGAAGTGCCCCAACATCACTCCCTTACCATTTTTTTAGATTCAGCTGGCTATCATTTTGTATGATGCAATTCAGAGTATGGTAATATTAGAATGGTTTAAGTGATGCAGAAGAGGACAGCAAGGTGTATTAAGCAAGACAAATCGCTTAGGAAGAGGTGTTAGGGAGCTGTGTTAACAGATGAGAATACAGACCTTAGAATTTAATGGAGAAATCTTTCTGTATATTAACAGGCAGTTTATTTATACCTGATGGAACTGGGCCACTTCCACAACTTCATGCTTAGCCAAGGTTGCATGAATTTAAGTGAGCCTTAGGTATGAGGCAGATTGTGTCCTTTGTTACTAGTCAAATAATTCCTCTAATCTGACGTCACTTGACCATCAACTGAGCCGAAAAGGGTTACAGATCATTATAAGTTAAGGTAAATCCACTGTACTTAATCGGATAGGCGTATTTCTCCTTGGTTACTAGTCAGATCAACTCTCTAATTTACTACACTTGATCATCAACTGTGCTGAGAAAGGTTATGGATATTGTGTATTATCATCACAGCATAATGCCAACCATAGTCCTATGCCTAATTGCGAACTATTAAAAAAAAAAAAGTATCATGTTAGATAAATCTTCTCTCAGTGCATTAATTTGCCCATGTACAGTATATGTTTTGCCTTACTATGTAAATATAGCAATCTACAGACGGACAGAAGTTAGCCTAGTATTTCACCTCGTACTTGTCACTTTCCTTTAGTAGCTGGTATTGCTAAGCAGAGAGAGGCTTGGTGTGTTTCTGTTGTCATCGATAAATCTGTTTGATATAAAGCAGCAGAGAAGAAAGTGATGGACATAACAAAAGTATGAGATAGATGCAGGGGAACAGTAGGCAGACTGTGTCCTTGATTTTACACCTGCTTTAGAGTTAGAAAGATAATTTGTACTTATTTAATTTACTTTTTTTTTTTTTCTGTTCATGGTTTCAGTATTCATTCCCTTTCACCATTACCACGTTTTCTGGCCATAATTTTGTCCTGTCAGTGGTTTCATTACTCTGTCCATTCCATTATTTTGTCCAGTTCACTGACCGTTAATATTGTCCAGTGTTGTTTTCATACCATTATTATATCATGGTCTGATCACTGATACCAATAGAAGCTTATATTTGCACAGTTAAGGACAAAAGTTTGCCTAGTACAGGCATACCCTGGTTTATTGATGCAATATAGGGGAGGCGGTAGCTCGATCGGTAGAGAGTTGGCTTGCAGTCCCGTGGGACCCAGGTTCGAATCCTCGCTGAGGCAGGGAACAGTTTAAGGATTTGAATTTCATTAAATCAGGCTTTACTGATCTACCAGAAGACCCGCCGACATGTCGTAAAAATAACCCCGCTAATACCAATACACCAGTCCTGTATGAGACAGCCCTAGCAGGTATTCAATATGGACGGTGGGTGTTAAGCGCCGAAGTGGTGACATGTAGTATGTAGGAGGACGGCTGGGCCTTGATTGCAGGCTGTAAAGCCTTTGCCCAGAAGTCGGACACATAAAAAAAAAAAAAAAAAAAAAATTGGTTAAGTAAAAACACATCGCTAGGTGGGGCATCATGTCCAAGGATAGATTTAACATGTAAAGCATAGGGATGCATTTTTGAGCCTTGGGTTCCCCCCCAATCAAGTCCTAAACCCACCCAAATGAGTCCAAAAACAAGTTTCTAGGTAACCTAAACCCCCAAATAGCTTTAAAACAAGTTAAACTAAGCCTGAAAGCAATTTATAACTCACCTAAACCCAGAAATAAAATCTGAAAATCATCAAAAAATAAGTCTGGAAAAAATCACACTTAGTAAACTGTACCCCAGAATGACAGTGTTCACCCCACCTATGACTAAAACACATTAATCTAAGTCTATAAACAGTTTATAAATCAACCTACTCACAAAATTTTAGTCTAAAATATAATCAAAATCGGTTTAAAAAAAACAAAACCCATCATTAAACTGGGGTTTGGTCATCATTCGGCTGGGTAGGGTGGTATTTCTACCCCCATCGCTATGCTGGGGTATCGCATCTAGGGGTATCATATCTCGGGGTCTGCCCATACTTTACATCTTGTACTTGTCACTTCCTCTGCTGGCTGATATTCCAAAGGGGAAAACGGTTTTGTATCTTCTGTGGCCGTGAATAATAATTGGTATGATGCATCAGGGAGGAAATTGATGGACATGCCCTAAATGTGAAGTAGATGCAGTGGAATAATATGCAAATTTTGGTCTCCTGCTGTACATTGTGACCAAAAAGTATCCTCACTTAAGTGATTAATTTGTTGCTGTGTACTTTTTACTTATAAGGCAAATACTGTACAGTATTTGTCACCCACTGGTGTAGCACAAAGAGGTTGCAGAGCTTTGTCAGTGAAAACAGACCAATTATTTGCGTCCATTGCATAATTTTCTTTGTGTTAAGTAAGACCTATGCACACAGTCATAGGGCACCTGTTATGTCCAAGAATACTGTCATCAGTTTTAAAGCTGGTTAATGAAGCACGCTATTAGCAGAGAATCAAAAGCATGGATTGTGCTTTAGTTCATCACATTTTTTTGTTCATGCCTTCATTTATAAAGGCTCCAATATTCTTGCATATGTTAGCCTTCATCACCTAATGGAAGTTCTTCACACTGCTTGATCTCTGCAGCCTCCTTATCCAGTCTATTATCCTTGAGGTGACACTGTATAACCTCATCCCAAATTCTTTTTTTTTTTTCTTTTTTTTTTTTTCCCCTCATGCAGCCCTACCTTCTGCATTCACACCTTCCTCTCTCCACACCCATTTGTCATCCTCCATCCCTTCTGTGGGCCCAGATTCATAGTTAATTACCATGCATTTGCTGTTGCTGTACTAACACCACAGTGCCCACTGATTTTGTGGATGGGCTTTTTGCTACTTTGCCATGTCCTTACTTAGGGAAACAAGAGTTTAGGTAGATGATGATGATGATATACTATATTTATGATGTGATTCTTATATAGCCTAAACTTAAACCTGTTCATAGTCAGAATGGTGGTGATGGTGATGATGTATGTGATTCTCATACAGGGCTGGATTTAATAAGCTAAACAAGCTGTGGCTTAGGACCTCAAAGCATAAAGGGGCCTGTGTTTTTGTCAAATTTTATTATAATTTATATTTAAGTAATGATTTAACCTAATTAATCCATTTTGCACAGATCTGCTATGCATCATAGTTGCATTCCTATAAAGTTCAGTTGTTACACAGCATTACTCAATTAAAATGATTCCCAAATAGGACCCTTTGACTTCACATAACATAGGGCCCCACCATTTATAAATCCGGCCTTGTTCTCATGTAAAAAGTTATTGTCTTACATAGGTACAGTATATTATTGTGTTATTTGGTGTTTTTCCAATTCTTACCATTCTGTATTTATGTTCTGTCTTATGGTACCTCACCCCATCCATAGCTGGGGAAAGGAAGTTGGGTGATGATGATTTCCCATTGCAGCCATTTCAAGTCATTGTCTCTCTTACAGCTCTAATATTGTATCCAGTCTGTTATTCATGTCTTATGGCACCTCACTTTGTCATTAGCTGGTAAAAAGAGGTTGTCTTTACTGAGTAATAATGTTTTGCTTTACTGAGTTTTGTCAGGTTACTGTACTGGCCTAGTAATTGCCATCTCTCATGCTGAGGTTTAGCAATTGATCAACACTAAAATATGATCTGTCTTCAGTGCCAAGGCCTTGTAACAATAGATGAAGTTTAAAATATGCTACTAGTCACAAACAAGTGCTTTGTAAAGGATGTAGAGCTGTAGCAGTGTCATTTTCTTCCACTGACATATGTGAAATTAGCTAAAAAAGACAAAAAGCTGGACCATGTTAGAGTAAAAACAGTATTACAATTACACTCCAAACACTTCCATAAATACCTCAAAGACAGTGGAAAAGTAAAGCATAGTTGGAGATGGGTAGATGTATATGTGGGTGTAGTGGATGGGATGTTGATGTGATAGGTGAGGCAGGATAGAGGAATTAATCTAAAACACTTACTTAAACACCCCCAACACAGTGGAAGGGATAGGGTGGAAAATGGAGGGGGAGGACAGGTGTATATGTGGGTGTAGTGGATGAGGTGTTGATGTGATGGGTGAGGTGGGATGGGGGAATTAAGGAAGGGGAGGAGGGGGGCTCACACATTACTTAGTTGCCTTACATATATATTCATAAATACATATACACACTTGAATGTACAGAGAAACACATAACATACAAGTACCATTAACTGTTTTATGCTAGGGACAGCTCTAGTATTCTGTTCCTGTTAATGCCATGTGATTATTTTCAAATAAGAGTACTGTATACTGATAGGAGGCTGAGTGTTAATATAGTCACCATTAGCTCTCTCATGGTAGGGAGAACTCTTGCATTTCAACCCAGAGCAAACTGTTATTTAGCAATGATTGAGTCATACGAGCCTGAGAGTGGTAATCCAGGCACTTTTAATCCTCNTCATATTCAGCTCAGAGTTACATCTGATACAACTGTTCATGTGTTGGAAAACAATACAAGAAGTACCTTAACATGGTCATGTGAAGAGAATGGAGCGGGAGAGATTGACTAGTAGACTGTATGTGAGTGAAGTGGTGGGGTGGGAGGGAGACTGAGGATGGGGTGGAGAGGATGGAGAATGAAATGATTGACTAGGAGTGTGTGTGTGACTGAGGTGGAGAGGGAGACCAAGGATGAGATAGAGGTATGGGGTAGAAAAAATGGAGAGTTAGAGATTGCCTTGGGGAGTACTGTATATGTGAGTCAGGTAGAGGGGGAGACCAGAGGTGAGATGGAGGGATGCATTGGAGAGAACAGAGTGAGAGATTGACTTGGAGAGTGTATGTGAGGTAGAAGGGGGAGGGAGACAGAGGAAGAAGTGAAGGGATGTGATGGAGAGGTATATATATATAACTTAGGGTGGTATGAATTGGAGGTAGGGCAGCCTGATGGTGGAGGATAGGATGATGTAGAGGATCTTTGTGGTACATTCCATATACAAACTTTATTTTCACCAGACAGAACTGGGTCACTCATACCTTTGCAGAAAATTAAGTTGCAGATTTATGAAATTCAGTAAGACTTAGATATAAAGTAAGAATGAGTCTCCTTGGTTACTATAGTGTTTTCACCTGATAGAATTGGAGTACTGTAGCCTGTATGTTAAGCTGTGGTTGGATGTAAGTCAGTAAGCTAGTTGAGCTGGAAATTGTCTCCTTGGTTACTATGCTTTACACTCTGACTACACCTGGCCATTATCTATGCTGACCAGGGTTAACGATATTTGTCGTGTTAGAATATGCAAACTACTGAGTGTTTATTTGGTGAATCAGATTAGGTTGATATGAGGTAGGTTTAGTAATATTAGTTGTTGGGTTTATCAGAGTTAGAAAATTTTGTGTGGAGGAGTGTATGACCAGTGTTTGGCATCCCTTTTTAACTTGACCTTCATTGGATCGACTTTTTAGATAGGTGAGCATGAAACTACATACAGAATGTTTTGTTTTGACCTATTAGGCAGAGCCAGGATTCCTGAGGCTTGAATAGTATGTTAATGAGTGTGGCTTATTTGGACATGAGTCCAGTGGACTATAGACTGAAGTTACCCCTTTCCTACAGTCCACCATCTTCCTTTCAGGGGACAAGGAAGGAGTTGAATGTTATACAGACAGGTAGCTACCCTACAGTTATATTACCTTAGTGCCACTGCATCAAGGCATCCCTCTCCAATGAAGGTGTTATAGGACATAACTTGTAACCCCACAGTAAGAGAGGAGAGGGAGTGAGCTCAGGCATGTTTGTATGTTCAGGTTGCCTCACTGCTTGGTCGCATCAGTGCCATCACATGAAGGCATCTCTCTCCAGTGCCTGTGAAGGGGTTATTGGAGATAATTTAAAAATCCTCAATAAGCTTAATAAAATTACCATATGATAGCTGCAGTAAAGATAAAATAAACATCCATCAGAAGTGCTTTGCAAAAGTCATGCTGATTATTTTGTATTGCATCTGTACACCACAGTCCCCCCCTGTGGTATCAATATTATGTTCTGTAGTAATGACAGTTGGCCCAAGGATGTCTGTTATATTTTATTGTGGCTTAACTCCTGACATGCATTCATACTGTGAGAAACCCCAAACTCCAGTAACCCTAAAGGTTCATTTTATAGCTTGTTGGTGTATTTGCATAACACTGATCTGTCTGGCTGAGCAGACCTGTTGACTGCAGGGATGTAATTGCATCTGTGATACCATCCTGCAGGTATAGTACAGTAGTTACACTGTGTAGGTATCCAACATCCCTTGAGTTAGCACTTCAGGGTCAGACTAGGAATCTTCATGGTGGGGTGCAGGAAAATATGAGGTGTGACTTCCATTAAGCTTAGGTTTGGTTTGGTTTGGTTTGGTCTGGTAAGTTAGGTTTTTATGCAAACAAGAGCCAAAGGTTGAAAGCCAAACAAACAAGTCACAGATATCGAGCTTCATGGCCCTTCCTTTGGTATTTAGTGTTTTTATATTGCTAAAGGCAGTAGGATTTGTAATATGAATTGTGAACCCAGCCAAATAAAATCATGAAGCATTAACTACAGTGAAATGCAGCAAACATTCATAGAAGAGGGATTGCTAGTACTGTATTGAGTTCAGTGCAGTATGATAAAAGTAACAATATACCACAGTCCCCCCCTGTGGTATTAATAGGTTTAAACTAAGATTTCTGTCCCCATGATGTCTTATTGTATTTTGTTGTGGGTAATACCAAGTGATTTTATTTGCCATATAAGACACACCATAATCCATGTAGCATAATAATAAGACTGATTTTGTTGCTACCATAGGAATTGGTTTCGTGCTGTACATCTGCCTTGTGGTAAACAGGTTAGGAATGGATTGTAGGAGCCCATTTAAGGTGGTGGTGATTTGGATGTTATTGAAACAGCATAGAGATATACTTTGAGATTGGCCATGTGGAGAGGATTGAGAATGAGAGACTGATTAGAAGGGTGCATGTGAGTGAGATGGAGCGGGAGGCCAAGGACGAGTTGGAGGGACAGAGTGGAAAAGCATATGAGGGAGGGGTGTGTGAGTTTGAGGGAAGGCAGTCAAATGGCAGAGGACAGAGTGACATGAAGGCAATTTGTTAGTGGCCACCCCTTATGGGATTAAGGCATCTGGCAGTAAGTAGGGATAGACTGACCTGTGCCCTTTGTAACATTTTACATTATAGGAACACCCCTCGTAACCTCTACAACTCCATTCTTAGCACATAGACCACAATGTATTTCAACACGAAAACTCTACAAGTAGACTCATCATCAGTCTTTCCTTCTCAGTTTTGCCTTAGCTATCCCCCTCTTTCAGCAGATATTTTAAGTGAATGCTGGACCTTTTCTGTGGACCATCTAATGTTTTTAATTCATATTGATCTCATACATGACATTTAGTTTTATGCTTCCCTCCTTTTATTGATTTTTTATTTTTATTTTTTTTATTGCTATATCTTAGCAAATCAACATAGTGTCCTGTCTTTGTTTTATTATGTTTTTACTGTCATTGTCTATTTCTCCTTTTCCTGTTTTCGTTCCATTGCTTATCATGTCTCCTTACTTTGAATTAGTGCCATGTGGTCTGTGATACCTGGCACTAGGAGCTTGTTATTAAGTGCAGTTCCCTAAGCTGAAAGAAAAAATTCAGGGAGGTAGCAATTTTAGGACAAGTTAAAGTGAAAAGGTATAACTGACCTAACCAATAGAGGGGTTATAAATGAACAGATTTTCAATTTGGCTTTAATTTTTTATTATTTATTCTTGAAGGAAACAGTCTTTCAGTCTTCTGGCCTTTGGTTCATTTTTCCTTGCATTAAAAAAAAAAAAAATAGTAACTATAAACACTCCTAGGTTGCATCACAGTATTAGCTACTGCTGTGATATGACATTTTAATATTAACACTCAGGCTCATGTGACTCCTTGTTAGCAATATATAACCATTTGTTGCTAGGTAGATAGAGTACTAGTGCTGTCCCTACCATACGAGGGTTGAAGGTACCTGGATGACCACTCTCAGGCTAGTATGACTCACTGGAGCCAAATAACACTGTTTGCTCTGGACTGAAATACAATACTAGAGTTCTCCCTACCATGAGAGAGCTAATGTTGACTTTATTAGCACACTCAGTCTCCTATTAGTTTACTCTCATTTGAAAATAATCATGTGGCATTAATTGGAACAGAATACTAGAGCTTTCCCTACCATAAAAGTGATAATGGTACCTGTATGTGTTATGTGTGTACATGTACTGTATATTCACTTATATATGTGTGTATGCATAAATATGATAAACAACTATGTGGTGTGAACTTACCCTTTCACCCCTTCCTTAATTTCCCATCCCACCTCAGTCACATCAACACCCCATTCACCACACCCACATACACACCTGTCCTTCCCCTCCACTTTCCACCCTATCCCTCTAGTGTGTTGGGGGTATATAAACAAGTGTTTGGGATGCATTTTCTCCATCCCACCTCATCCATCACACAACACCTCATCCACCACACCCACATACTGCTGTCCTCCTCCTCATCTACTTTCCACCCTATCCCTCCACTGGTGAGATTTATATACACCCTGTACTCCCCCTCCACTTCAATAAAACCATTTTCTGTATGAGGCATCTTAGTTTAATGAAAGTTACTTGTGTGCAATAAAATAAAGATGTGTCTGGATTCTTACTCTAATTTGGCCCTGATTTTTGTCATTTTGCAGCTTATTCCATGTACATGAGTGGCAGAAAAAGAGATTGCTATGGATCTACATCCTTTCTATAGCACTTTTTTTTGTGGCTAGCACCATATTCAAGTGTTAATCTGTTTTTATTGTTCAGGTTTCAGGATGGAGAGATGGTAATTTTAGGTCAAGGTAGCATGAAAAATGTTGTAGCACAAGGTTAAATATGATGAAACGGCCAGAATATTAGTGGAAGAAATTGGTTAGGTTGGTGGAAATTATGCTGTGACGGAGAGTATCTTGTGTGTGTTATTCTTGCTGTCTCCAAACTGTTTCTTAGGTTAGAGGAGTCTTTTCAGCATGGAATGGTCAGATACAATACAGGTGGGTTCATAAATAGTACACTACTAGAATCTCGCCTTAAGATGGAGGATGACATTTGGGTGTGGAAGGTAAGGAGTTTGAACGTTGGGGGTAGGGTTGCAAGAGGCAGACTCTAAAAGACCTGGGACAAGGCCATAGAATGTGATATCACTTGCATCCCTCCACCTCTACGACGGGCACGTAGCACCTGTCTAGCAACAACCTCTCGCCCCTTTTCTGTCCAACTCTCTAATGCACGTTAACCGTTACTCCCAGGCCTTCATTTATGCAACTGGTCAAACTCTGGAGCTGTCTTCCTCTATATTTCCCACTTCCTATGATCTCCAGTCTTTCAAACGCAGGGTGTCCAGGCATCTCGAAATGAACGGACCTTGAATTTGGCTCTTTTGTATTTTTTTTTTTTCTTGAAAGGAACAATAGCTGGCCCATGGCCTTTGGTTCCTTCTTCCATGCATTAAAAAAAAAAAAAAAAGTAGGGAGGCTGTCGTATCAAAGCAGCATGGAGAGCACCATAGGTGACTAAGGCTGACACGTGCAAGTATAACAGTACGATACAATGATACAGTACAAAGGGTAACTACCAATCACATTTTCCTCTCTGGAACATAGGGGACCCAGGCTATGCTTATCATGGTCCAGACCATCCAAGGGAGATAGACCAGCCTATGCCCCTGTTAGTGTTTTGCATGGTAGAAAAACCTCAAATCACCTATGGGACTTTATATAAATCACAAAAATTGACTGTCAGAATTCCATTGATACATGTACAGCTGATTTGCCTGTTTACCTCAGTTTAAGGTATAAGTTGTGAGTAACAAGTATTTTGGAACACATCCCTGACTTATGGGTTTACTGATATCAAAGTACAGTACATATTTTTATTTGCTCCCTAGATCAATCATGTATTAAAACAGGGCTAATCTTTTTGCAGCACCACACTGTATTATGTATGCTAACATTAGTAAACTGTTAACAGAACTGTTTCTTAATTTCTGTTGTCACATGTTACACTGTATTTGCAAGTTCCGTTTTATTCCATCTTGAAAGTGGTGGAATATCTACAGTAATAAATCTCGGTGTCTGTGTTTTCTATTCCCCATCACTGGAGTGTATTGTTGTGATGAGGAGGGGTACAGAAGAGTACAAATGAAAGCAAATAACAGACCCTCTGGTCCTTTCGAGGCTGTTTGTTACAGAGTAGACTATGACTACAAGATCTAACTCTACATGCTGAAGGATAAGGATAGTAAAGCAAGAAGGCTTTAGAGTGAGAGAGTGCGGGCATGTGAAGAGGATAGGGGATGACAGGAAGCGAGAAGTGTGGGCGTTGGGGGGTGGAGTTGCGAGAGGCAGACCGATTCGAGGTCATAGTCTGTGTCCTCGAGGATAAGGAACTGATTAGGGAGACTGACAGGGATCGAGCAGCATGGAGAGCCACTATTAGGTGATCAAAGCCGACGCATGCAAGCATGTAGGAGCCATTAAAAATGGGGGGGGGGGGGAAACTTGTTCGTGGCAACCATCATCCACTCAGTTGATGAAGTGCCGATGGCATACATTGCAATATGTCCCGACATTATTACCTCACGGCCATGACCGTTTTACTAGTTATTGATAATCTTATCTGGACCGAGGATGTTTTCACTCCTTTTCGTAATGCCATCATTCTCCCATTTCCTATGCCGGGAAAGCTAGGCCATGCTCCTCAGGTGTATCGGCCCGTTGTTCTTACCAGTTGTCTCTGCAAGTTGTTTGAGCGTATGATAAATCGTCGTCTTACTCGTCTGTGGCTCCTAGAATTCAAACAGCTTTTGTCATCCTTTCAGTTTGGTATTCGAAAAGCCCGTGGTACCTTAACTCCTTTAATTTAGAAGCTTATATCCGCTCTGCCTTTGCCACTCACCAGTCTGTTATCGCAGTTTTCTTTGATCTTGAGAAGGCATATGATACTGCCTGGCGCTTTCAAATTTTGCACGCAGTTTATTCTTGTGGTACTGATTGTGACCTTAGTGTTTTCTTGAATTTTATATCAGCCCGCTTCTTTCAGGTCTGTGTTCCTACTCGGATCGCTTGCCACAGTATGAAGGTGTTCTAAGAGGCAGTGTTCTTAACACTTTCTATTGGCAATTGGGGGCACGATGGCTCAGAGGTAGAGCATCGAGCTCGGGACCGGGGGGGGGGGGGGGGCAAATTCCAGCCGCGCCCGGGACTGCCGTGCCGGGAGGGGTAGCGCCCTCCTGTTACTTAGCGGGACTATATGATGTCATTGTAAGGTCTAGCTAGCTCGGGGGATTCTTTAATCCCTTTATATTGGCAATTAATGGGGTTGTTTCTTGCCTACCAGTTGGTGTTCCCCCTTTATATGTGGATGACTTTGCAATATATGCCTCAAATTCTGACATCTCTGCTTTTGGTGCTGTTATTCAACGTGCAGTTTCTGCTGCCTCAGTGTGGGTTACTACCCATGGTTTCCGTTTCTTAAGTTCGTTCTATCACTTTTACCTGCTCACGTTCCTCACCCGCCTCTTTCTCTTTATGGCCCTTCTCTTCCATATAAAACCTCTGCTTCCTTTCTTGGCCTTATTTTTGACTCTCGTCCTACTTGGAAGGACCATGTTGCCTCCTTGAAAATCTCAGCCTTGCAACACCTCCGTCTCTTACAAACTTTGTTTCATGTGTCGTGAGGGGCTGATCGAACTACTATCCTTCGTCTCCGTGCTGTTCTCGTTCTCTCCAAACTTGATTATGGTTACCAGATTTATTATTCTGCCTCAGATACTGCCCTCCAACAACATGATTCTGTGCATCATCACGGTTTGCGTCTGGCTATTGGCGCTTTTGAATATTCCCCAGTTGAAAATCTCTATGCTGAATCAGGAGTTCCTTCAGTTTCCGTCGTCATGCTTTGCTCACTCTTCGTACCAATGCTGAGTTCCACTGTTTCCCTAATACCCCTTCTCTGCCTCCTCTCGGCTCTGTCTTGACCAGCTTTTCCTCATCTTAGGATCAAACCACCTTTTGCAATTCGAACTCGTGCCTTCTTCTCACACTCCGCCCTTACCGTTAGTAATGTTCTCTCTTTCCTCACGAGTTTTTTCCCCTATGGCCTTTTGCGCGCCGCAACGTTTGTCACTCCATTTTCCCTTATTCCAAGTCCAATTTTTCTTCCCTCATTCTCCGTTCCCAGTTTTTAGACCATCTTTCCCACCATTCTTCTGCAGTCCCTGTATACACAGATAGTTCCAATACCCCAGGTGTCGGGTTCGCAATTCACTTTCCTGACACCTTTTTTCATAGCCTTCCTGTTTGTGCGAGTGTTTTAACAACTTGGTTGTACGCCCTCATGTTTGCGTTAAGGTATATTTATCGCTCCCCCTCTTCCTCATTTGTGATCTCTTGGTGCTCTTTCCCTTCTTCAGTCACCTTCTCACCCTTTAGTCCTTCGTATTTCTTGTCATAAATCTGCCCAGTTCCGTTGGATCCCAGGATATGTAGGCATCGCAGGCAATGAACGTGCGGATCAGTTGGCTCGCACAGCTGTTGCCAGAGATGCTTCTTCCTTACTCAGTCCAGTCTCTGATTTCCTTCCTGCCTTATCTTCCTTCCTGGAACATCGGTGGAAGTCTTGTTAGGACTCTATCACTAATAATAATCTCCGTGCTGTTAAGCCCTTTATTTCTCCTTGGTTGATCCCATTCCACCGTAATAGGAGGTTGGAGACTGCTTTAACTCGTCTTAGAATTGACCATACTAGGTTTACTCACTCTTATTTGATGTTTGGTGCCCGCCCTCCTCTCTGTACTCATTGCAGTACGTTCCTTTCCGTCCGCCATATTTTCCATGATTGTCCTTTTTACATTCAACAGCGATGTGTTGCTTTTCCCTTCTTCACTCACCATCGATGTCCTCCCCCTTCTTGAAGACTTCCTCCGAGAGTCACCAAATTTTTCCTTCCGTAGTATCGTGTCCTTCCTAACCTCCTTTGATATTCTTTCCGACATTTAATTCCGTTCTCTCAGTAGTCACGCTTGTAATATACTTCTTCCGTTAATACATCCTTTAACCACGCCGCGTCAGTGTTCACAGCCTGCCCAGCATACACATCTTGTAGCTGATGATCCGGCTCTGAGCTGGATTTTTGTCACTAGGTCCTTATTGTTCTTCAGTTGATGAAGTGCTGCCTACAACTTCATTAAGTACCTACACTGTGATAAGCCTAATGGTTTCTTGTAACCCAGGAAATCATTTATGATGATGGATAGGGAACTACTCGTACAGTATATGGGGCACGGTGGCTCAGAGGTAGAGCATCAAGCTCGGGACCGGGGGGTCGTGAGTTCGAGCTGCGCCCGGGACTGCCGTGCCGGGAGGGGTAGCACCCTCCTGTTACCTAGCGGGGCTATATGATCTCATTGTAAGGTCTATCTCGGGGATTCTTTAATCCTTTTGTAATCGTACAGTATATGACCAAATAAAGGGATGATGTGGAGCCTGCTATGGTGTTCCTGTTTACTGGGTAGAGATGTAGCGTCCATTAAACCTTTATACTCTTCCCTCTACCTCACCATCGAGGTGCTATCCACCACAAGGGAACATTGGTTCACTTCGTGGGACAGCCTTGGAGAGGTGATGGTTTGCAAGTACTTGATGGGTCAATTTGTCCAGACAGACTGGGATTGACCTGCAGCTGCTACTGCTACCATTACTAACCTACTTCCTTCTGCCTGCCGTCTCAAAACTCTGTCTCAACTCACTTCTAGTCCCTGCATTCCTATGTTTTAAGTGTTCCCTCCCTCCATCTGCTTCTGCCTCATCTTGCCTCACTTTCTCATGATCTCTCTCATTCTTACTCCCACCAGACTGTTGTATTCAGGTGAGGTAGAGCCATGTATTTGTTCCAGGTTTTATTATCAGTTTCCTCTACTCCATCAGTATGTTCTGTGTACCTTTCATCTCTGGTGTGAGGTGCTGGCGACCATCATCCACTTTTATAGTCCTGCTCACTTTTTTCTTCAGCTTCATCACTCTCTTTCTGTGTCAGCTCTCCTCTCTTCTTATTTCACCCATCCTTCCTGTCACTTACTGCTCCTCTTTCTACTTCAGGTGGTGCTGCAGTGACAAGCCTAATATGATTTTGTGTATCCCAGAAAACCATTTATATTGCTGAATGGTAACCATAACCCAATAACGGGGTGATGGGGAGCCTTTCATAGTGCCCCAGTAAACTGGGTGGAGAGACGCTAATGTAGCATCCGTCTGAGAACCAAACCTCCACACCTGGCGAGGCGCGGTCAACCACAGGGGAACATTGGGTGATTAAACAGGATGGCCCTAAAGGGGCAGTTGCCTGCATGCGGTTGAGGGGTCTGCTTAGCCGGACAGACCTGGGTTACTCAACAACAACTTCATCTCTTTCCCATGGTCTGTTTTCACATACAGTTCATATCAGCCTCTGTCTGTGTTCTGTTACTTCCATACATTTGTCTTTCTATACTTGACCCTAATGATAGGTTCATTGAAATATCTAAGTAGCCTACATTTCTTTAAGCTCATCACATCGTGCAAAATTTTTGCTCAACATACACTTGAGTAACATACATAAAAGACTTAAATATACAGTATTTACTTGATCATTAGTCTCCACTGAAGAATTTGCCAAAACGAAATAAAGCTGTCAACCTCGGTCATGTCTAGCCCAGCAGACCCGTCGACCCCCTTTCGAGTCATCCAATAGGTTCCCTACACTGTTAATGTGGCTGTGTCTTCACGTGGTATATACTGTGCACTGTTTAATTGTGTTGTGTGGGACTATTCCACAGGCAGGGCAAGTATCATCTATTATTCCACCCAACTCAAATCTAAGCTGGTAATTGAGGAGGACTGAGTGATGTCCTGATATAAGACTACCCAGGTGAACTTGATCATCGCTAAGGATACCTCTGATGGGTGGGTATTGGGAGGGGGGCCTTGTAGCATAGTTTTTTGATCAGCGTGTTGGTGTGCCCCTTTTTGTGAAACGAGTGTGTTGGTGTTTCCTCATTGCTAGTGTTGGAATGTCTAAAGGTGGGATGTTGATAATTGGGTCTGGCAATGTTTGTCTAGTGATTTTTCTTGTGTCTAGTTGATTTGTGTGTCAGGGGTGTTGTGCGTTGGCACAGGCACAGATAACCTAAACACGTTATCTGTGGCACAGGCTACTGCATAAAACTGTGTCCTTCATGCCCAGGTATTCGCTAAGATGAAGGATTTTAGTTTTAACGTGGGAGTGGTATGGGTACAACCAGTGGTGATGCATAGGACATTGTTATGTATGGTTTGCAAGGTGTTACTATGGACAGAGTGTTAAGCTAGGATAAGGTTTCTTGCCAAAGAGGCATAGGACGTCACTGATCTGATACTGTATATTGTCTGTAGAGCTGGGACAGTGTTTATTATGTTGCCCAAAGCCTGTCCCAGTAATTACGCTGACTGTGTAGAGTCTGGGGTCCACTGCCTCTTGATGTCTTGTATGTGGTTCTTGAAGGTGAGTTCGTGTCATATGCCACTAAGAACCTTCGTAAATCCTTGCATTGCCTTTTCATTTATTTTTAGTTCAACACCCCACTTCCTTTCCAACTCCAGTTGAACGGCTTTCCCTTTTTTTTCCATTTGCAGACACCATCCTTTCCCGCCAAAGAAGCAACTGATCAGACACTGGCTTTGGGAAAATGACACGACTGCACGTGGAATGTAAGGAATTTTTTTTGCATGATTAGAGCGACTTCATTTGAATATCTATCTCTTTGTCTATCTGTCTATCTATTTGTCTGTCTGTCTATCTATATATCTATCTGCCTATCTATCTATTTATCCCACAAATCGCCTCCACTTCACTCTGTCCTCTACCATTTGTCTGCCCTACCTTCAGCCTCCACACCCCTCCCTTATGTATCTCTCTATTCCGTCCCTCCATCTCATGCTTGGTGTCCCCCTCCCTCTCTCTTCCTCCAGCTCACTCACATACACTCTTCTAGTCTGTCTCTCATTCTACATTCTCTCTCAACATGGCCAAATTTCACCCGTCCTCCTATTCTTCCTCTTCGTCCAGTCCCCCTTCCCTCCCTGGGCCTCCTGCTGCAGTCTGCCCTTTTTTTCTCCCTTGTTCTAAGTCTCTTCTCCCTCCAGATACTCCTTTCTCCCTTTTTCTCTAACATGTATGCTGTTACTCTTCTGCCCCGCATATCCTTACTGGCGGCTCCAAATTTTGCCATGGTGTCAGATTTGTTGCTGTTTTCTCTGACTCTTCCTTCCAAAGTACTCTTCCTTCCGTTGCAAGTATTCTCACTGCAGAACTGTATGCTCTTCTTTATGCTTTGATGTCTCTTTTCAAATTCTCTACTTCCACCTTTGCTATTTTCTTCCGTTCTCTCAGTGCTCTCTCTCCCTTACACATCACGCTTCTCGTCCGCTAAGCATCGAAATTTAGGAATGGCTGTTCCAGCTTTCTGTTTGGAAAGAATCATTTCGCTTCATCTGAGTTCCAAGCCATATCGGGATTACTAGTCTACTCCATCCCTCCATCTCATCCTCGGTCTCTCCCTCCCTCTCCCCACTTCCACAAACACTCTCCTAGTTAGTGTCTCACTCTCCATCCTCCGTGGAGAAATACATAAAGAGAATGAATGAGGAGAGGGGGGAATGCAGAGATTATGGTGTGAGGAGTGCATATTCAAGCAAAGATAACTGGAGGATCTTTTTTTTCATCTGGCCACACCATGGAAGGAGTTACAGGAGGGAACGGTGCAACAAAGCTAAGGTAGGAAGTAATTAAGCAATATTTATATCACCCTTGCATTTATTTAAAACGCGTGGCCATATAAATAATGACTATCCTAAAAACTTACATATCCTCGTCCATTCAGCTGGTCAGATTATGATATAATCATGCTTCTGTGAAGAAAAACATACCGCGGCATATATACTCATATTAATTGTACTTCTAAGTGTTCTCGACGATATATGGGGAGACGGTAAAACCCGCTCATCCCCCCCCGCCCACCACCACCACCCGCCACTAACAAATCAGGGAAGCCCTCCTGCCCCCGCCACACTTCCGGCGCCCTTAGGAGGAGGGAAGGACGAAAAGGAGAAAAGGAAGGAAGAAAGACGGGAGCAGTTATTATTATATATGCAGTATAATGCTTTTAAAAATGCTTTCGTGTGTAAAAATATATATGAAGTAAAAATAGTTGATTAGCAATACATTTGGATTGGATATGTGAATATTATAAATTAATATAGTCTGTGAGTATATAAACCTTGCCATTGCTCCTCTAATTTGTATTATATTAATATCCCGTAAAAAACAACAATAACAACTTTAATCACCTTCGTTAAATCCGTCTTACAAAATATTGAATTCAATAACCTAGAATTAAATAAATTCAATTGCTATGTAAAAGTAACTATAGCAGTTTGTTAGAGTAGCTGAAAATAATTTATTTAACTGCATTTACTCTAACTGAAAGCAGCTAATAATTTTTTGTAAATGTATAGACGCCAAGCATGTCAACATGGCATCCGAGAAATCGTCACGTCTGAAGTTGATTTTATACTTTCCGGACACTGACGCCTTGCATTTTGAAGGTGTGTATTGCTGCAATAATTTTAGATAATGTAGATTAACCGAGGCATGTGAAAATGTACATAGAGAGTTTGTACAAGTATAAATGGCGATGGTACCAGGGGAGGCTGGACCAAAGAGATAGAAATTATGCAGATTTCATGGTTACAAGGAAGCTGGAGAAATACTTTGAGATGTAGATCGGGAGACTAACTAGGAGAGTGCATGTTGGGGAGGTGGATTGGTGCAGGGGAAGGGGAGACCAAGTATGAGATGTAGGTGATGGAGTGAGAGTGTCAATAAATAGTATATACAGCTCTGCATCCTTCCCACAGCACTTCTTCATGACTAGCACCATATTCTAGGTTTAATCCCATGTTATATCTTAGCATTCAAGCTGGAGAGATGTCAGAATTATGCCTAGGTAAAATTAACAGAGTGTAGTTGGGGGAAAATCCTCACTGTTGCTATGAATTTTGTTAATTTTTGGAATTAGGCAGTACTTATAAATTTTTGGAATTACACCCAACTCATAGACTTTACAATTCATATGCTAATTACCTAAATTATGTAGTTCCATGCACTTTCTCTTCAGTTATGTCCATTGCAAATACTTTTTTATGTACTGTAGCCTACTTAATGATTTAGAAGAGTTGGGGCAAATTTTCTAGCTCCTATCTTCATCTTTTATTGCATAAGCACTAAAATAAGCTAATATTGCATCAGCACTAACCTAACCTAACCTAACCTAACCTAACCTAACCTAACCTAACCTAGACTAGACTAGACTAGACTAGACTAGACTAGACTGATCTCTACCTAACTAAACCTAGCCTAGCCTAACATACCCCAACCCAAACTAACCTTAACATAGATGTGATAATAGGTTAAAGTATAAGTGACAACCCCACTCATTCTTAATTATGAAGTACAGTACTTCAGAGTACATTTGTGATGGATGTTTATAGAAGAGAAATTGCTTAAAATTGCTTAAACTGAATGTTAAGCTATTTAATTTTAGTCTATAAAGAACACTTCACTTTATTCAGTGCTCTCTTTAACCAGGCATAAAATTAGTCACTCTGTTTTTAAATATGAGTTGTAACAAGAGAATAACAGTAGGTCATTTTCTTTTTATCTTCTAGGTTGGTGTGGCATGTACTGCATTTTACTGATTCTCTCATTATTTTAAATGTTTGTATTTCACTGTAGTTGCCATAAGGGTAGCTATGTTATTCAGCTTCATTGCATTAGTGCTGTGATGAAAATGGCTTGATTGAGATGATTTGGATATGTGGAGAGGATGGAGGATGACAACTGGGTGCAGAGGGTGAGAGGTGTGAACATTGAGGGTGGAGTTGCGGGAGACAGACCAAAAAAGACCTGGGATGAGGTCATAGAGTGTGATGTGAGTGATAAGGGAATGAACAGAGAACCTGTTAGAGATTAAACAGCATAGAGAGCCGTTAAGTAACCAAGTCTGACACATGCAAGCATGGTAGAGCCTTTATAAACGATACAAATACGATTATTATTATTACTACACTATTATGGATGTAATAGAAAGCATTAGGAGAAATACGCTGAGGTGGTTTGGCCATGTAGTGAGGATGCAGAATGAGAGACTAATGAGGAGAGTGTATGTGAGTGAGATGGAGACGGGGAGAGGAAGGAGTAGGCCATGGATGAGGTGGAGGGATGGAATGGAGATGTACCATACATGAGAGAGGGGGTGTGAGTTGGGAGCAGGGCAGTGAAATGGCGGGGGACCAGGTTACTTGGAGGCGATTATTTTAATTGTGACCACACCTTATGGGATTAAAGGGTCTGGCAATAAACAGATAGATTTGTATTATTTTTACTGATCTATCTATCTATCTATTTATTACCAGACGTCTTAATCCCGTAATGGGTGGCCACAAACAAATCACCTCCATGTTGCTCTGTCCCCCGCCATTTCACTGCCCTACTCCCAGCTCACACCCCCCTCTTTCATATACCTCTCCATTCCATCCCTTCATCTCATCCTTGGTCTCTCCCTCCCTCTCCCCCCCTCCACCTCACTCACATACACTCTCCTCATCAGTCTCTCACTCTCCATCCTCTCCACATGCCCAAACCACTTTAATGTGTTTCTCCTATCACATCCACATCCACACCACAACACTCCTTCACTTCCTTATTTGTCAGTCTGTCTCTCTATGTGACTCCACATGCTCCTCTCAAATAACTCATTTCCACTGCTCTCACTCTTGACTTCTGTCCCTCCAACAGGGTCCAAGCTTCACTTCCATGCTCACTTCCCTGTTTCTTATTGCTGCTTTCAAGGAACCAGCAACCTTTCTTCCCTGCTGCACCCTTTCAAGCACTTTACCCTCTAAACTTCCATCCTTACTCATCACACTACCCAAGTACTTAAATGAACTCACATTCTCCATATTCTCCCCATCCAGTCTCACTGTACATTCACTGACTTCACTTCTCTCGAAGACCATCGCTTTACTCTTCCCTTCATTCACCTTTAGATTCCGTTTCTAACACACTCTCCCAAATTCATCTACCAAGCCTTGCAGCTCCCCTTCCCTTCGTTTTCACTTAACAACACAGTATCATTTGCAAACAACAGTACAGGGAGTTTCCAAACACTGCCCTCTCTCACTAGGGCTGCTCCAACATCCACTGCCTTACCTTGTATCCCCTTTATAACCCCATCCATATACAGATTGAGCAACCACCGAGACATGACACATCCTTGTTTCAATCCAACCTTCAAATGGAAAAATTCACTCAGTTCACCATCCACATGCACTGCAGCCTTAGCACCCTCATACATACTCTTACGGCCTTCAACAACTTCCCATCTACTCCATATATTCTTAATACTTTCCACAATCCTTGTCTATCCACCCTGTCATATGTTTTCTCCAAATTCATGATGGTTGCATACAACTTCTTTCCCTTCTCTAGAAACTTTTCCACTAAAGATCTGAGAATGAATATCTGATCTACAGTACACAAGCTCTTCCCTTCCTAAAATCGCCCTGTTCTTCTCCAACTAATTCCTCTGTTATTTCCCTAACTGTCAATAAGTATCCTACCATATACTTTTCCTATTACACTAAGAAGGCAAATGCTCCTATGATTACCACACACTTCTTTTTCCCCATTTCCTTTGTACAGGAGAATAATTATACCTGACTTCCCTCCGGGACTCTACCTTCCTCCCAGGCCAATCTGCACATCTTCCACATCCGTTCTATTACTATCTCTCCCCCATACTTCAGCATTTCACCACACACTCTATCATTTCCTGGAGCTTTCTCCATTTTAATTTTCTTCATTGCTTCCACAACTTCCATCTTACTGATTTCTTCCTCTCTTCCCACATCCCTCCTTCTCCCAGCCATTCCCCAGCCACTTATACTTGCATTACTTTCATTCTATATGTTCAACAATTCATTTAAGTGTTCTCTCCATCTGTTCACTTTTTTGCCCTTCTCTACTAGTAATCTACCATTTTTATTTTCCACTCCCCAACTAACTTCTTTGTCACCCTGTCTAACTCTTTTTACCTCTTTCCAGAACATTTTCTTACATTCCCTCCACTTCACACTCAAATTCCTTCCAAATTCCTCATCCACTCTCTTCTTACTCTCTCTTATTAATCTTTTCACCTCTCTCCTCCTCTCTAAATACAACTCTCTCTTCTGTCTCTCAACTTCTTCGACACTTCTGTTCCTCATCCACTCACTATATACTTTCTTCTTTTGTGCCACAGCCTCTCTCACCTCTTCAGTCCACCATGCTGTTCCCTGCACCCCCTTTTGTCTTCTCTTCACCCCACATACGTACCACCTCACATGCTGCACAGATTTCTTCTGTGAATATCTTGCACACACCTTCCACATCCCCCATCTGCTCCAATCTGTATTTACCCAATTGCTCCTCCACTTCCCTTTTATATTCTGCCTTTTACCACAGCCTCTCTCACCTCTTCAGTCCACCATGCTGTTCCCTGCACCCCCTTTTGTCTTCTCTTCACCCCACATACCACCTCACATGCTGCACAGATTTCTTTTGTGAATATCTTGCACACACCTTCCACATCCCCCATCTGCTCCAGTCTATATTTACCCAATCGCTTCTCCACTTCCCTTTTATATACTGCCTTTTTTCTATCCTCTGGTATTATTATTATTATTATTTTTAATTGTAGTAATAGTAGTTTTAATTTGCTTTCCATGACAGTGTGAAGAGAGTGTAACAAGTATTTTTTGCTTTTCAGGGCATTATAGATTGAGCAGAGTGAAAAACAGCCATGAGCAGAGCAAAGTTCAGTTTGGCACCCACATTTATAGTGTACATCCATCCAACACTGCTTGCAGGTAAGGAGATCAAGATTATGATGATGATGATGATAATGACACTAACAGTGATTATATGATGATGATGATAACAGTGATGATGATGATGGGTTCTTTGCTTAAACCCCATTAATAATGGAGTGGAAGTCTGGGAATATTGACGGTCATCGTTTGAAAGCTTGTGATTATTAGGTACAGTTAGCCTTCATCCCACATCACTTTCTGACTAAACTGATGATTTAATTCACATATGGGAAATCCCCTTTGGTCTGAATAGGTTGATTTAATTCACATATGGGAAATCCCCTTTGGTCTGAATAGGTTATCTTATTATTTTCCCACCCAATATAACTGGCACTATTGTTCTTGCTAATTAACCTTGGTCTGTGTGGCCAAGCAGACCGATCATCCATTGGCAAGCAACCGCCCCTGCAGTGTGCAGTGAGCCAGTGTTCCCTTGTGGTAGACAGCACCTCACTACAGTGAGGCATGGGGAAGAGTGTGGAGGTTTGGTTCCCAGATGAAAACCACATTTGCATCTCCACCACGTTAAACGGAACCCTGTAGTAGGCTCCACATCGTCCCATTAGGTATGGTTACCACCCAGCATTGTAAATGGTTACAGGAAACCTTTAGGCTTGTCACATTGTGTATAGTCACCTGAAGTCAAAAGAAGGGTACAGCTGAACAGCAGTTGGAAGGATGGGAGAAACAGGAAGAGAAGAGGGTACACCGAAAAAGAATGATAACGGTGAATGAAGATGTAGGCAGCACTTGTGAGTGGTACTGCAAATCAGGATAAAGTAGCACACTAACTTTTTAGGAGCCATTGGTACTCTGGTAGGCAGTTTTTATGTGATATATTGTGGACCAAACTTAGTGCAGTGATAGCTTCAAAATTATATATTGTACATAGTAACTACCCCTAGATGATTTAATTCAAAAACAGGAATTTCCCCTTGGTTTAAACAGGTTTTTGCAGTTTATCCTCCATATAGGTAATGCTTTAAATTAGGGAAAGCTAGCATATTAGCTTTCTGGATATCAGTGGAATTTTATCATCATCATCAATCTATATCTCTTTTTCCCACTCTAGAATGGAACATTGATAGGCAACACATGTACTGTATTATCGATGCCATGCTTCCACTGAAGGAATCCCTGTACTGGGGTTGGTCATGGTTCAGCTAATGCTTTCAATGGACTAGAAGCTCAACTAAGTGCCAAAACCAGCTAATTACTGTACATGCCAACAATTGCAGCAAACATTCATACATACATACAAACAAATTGAGGTTGGCCGTGATACAGCTGTTTTCTATGGACTGGAAGCTATACTGAATGTCAAATCAGATAATTTTACTTTCCACCAAATGCTGGAAATTGTTGGGAAAAGTGAAATCTGAGACATGTAGTAAATTTTGTAACAGTGTGAGTCTCAGCTTGGACTCTGATAGTGTTTCTTGAATACTGTATTTTGTAAACTTACCTATCTTTATGTGGTGACATTTGTGACATATTTAAAACTTTATTTTTGGTAGATTCCTTAAAAAGTACTGGTAGCCATATCCCAGGTTCATCTGAAATATGAATCATGTGGACTGCAGGCTGGAGTTGCTCCCCTCCTGCAGTCCACCATCTTACATTTATGGGATATGGAAGGAACTAAGGGACATTTATATAATCCAGACAACTACCCTTTTATGGCTCACCATCTCCCTTGTGGAGAATAGGAAGAAAGTAGAGGGATATTTATATAACTGTTGTCCCATTATAGTTTTAGCACTACATGAAGGCTATCTGCCCCACCACCAAGAATGATGAGTAAAAATGACAAATAACAAGGAGATAATTCAGTACATTTCCTCCCAGAATATGACACCTGTATATGTAAAGGTTTATGGATTTTAGTGTTTTGCTGGTACAGTACCTTATTTATCTCTAATGGTGCATCTTTCATCTTTTCAGGTGATAAGCAGTTTGGGAAGTGTCAAGATCAATACCACAACAAGCTTCATTTATTCTGCCTCCCTTCACTGCAAGCATCATCTCAGCATCATCTCCTGATAGCATCTGCTCTCCATGGACGGCTGTTTCAAGCTATCGTCCATTCCACGTTTAATATTGTTATTTATTTTTCTCATACTTATTAATGCTGCAGGCTGAAGCTAGTTTGTTGTTATGGCCTCTGGGTCATTTGAACCCAAACCCTGTGGACATCAGACTAAAATTGCCCTTCCCTTGCAATCTACTATCCTTCTTTTGGGGGGATAGGGAGGGAGTTGAAAGATGTTTGTATAACGAGGGCAGTGGTGTTGCCCATGTATATCAGTGCCACCACATGAAGGCATCCCTTCCCTCATACAGTCCAAGCTGTGCCCTTATTTTTATTACTTGTAAATGTGTATAGTTGTTGTTGAGTAACCCCAGTCTGTCTAGCCGAGCAGACCTATCAGTCACAGGCAAGCAATCGCACCAATAAGTAATTTGACTTGGCCTGCAGCATTACTTTAAGTCCTCATTATAACTCACATATTTATCATTAATTGTTACCATTAAATCTTTATTATCTTGTTGAAATATTGCCTTAGAAAAAAGTTCCATTGCCACATAAAATGCTGGTTGGACAGTTAACTAAAAATTGATGTACCAATGTGTGGATTAAGTTTCTTATGCTGTATTTTGGAACAGACCAGGGTTTAATTTAATTTAATTTTTTTTTCCATTAAGTCTGGATTCATTTGTAAAGGAATTGAGTTATAAGATTTCCATTGTTGCCTATGAGAGTAATATGCCAGTTTACCCACATGCATACTGTATTGCCAGTTGCGTGTTATAAGTTGTGATATTTTGGCCAATTTTCTCCCATTCACTCTAGCAGTACAGAGTTATGATATTTTTAAAACACATCCCTGGCTTTTTAATATATGTTTTCTTTTCATTAATCCAGAATAAGCGATAGACGAGCTGACAGGTAAAATTTGCATTGGTATCTATAGAGCTGTTTGGCCATTTTCTCACACAATTACAGTAAGAGTGTTATGGAGAATTTGTAATGTTTCTGAATTCAGCCATAACTTATAATGAGGACTGGATGTTTGGAAAATGTGATTGACTTTTTCTGTATATATTTTTAGACCCCTTAACAACTGTCTTCATTGATCAATGCTTTGAATTCAGTTGCATTAATTTTTTTGAGTTGTTAAGGGGTCAGAATGTCATATGTGCTCACCCATATATATCAGTGTTGAAGGGACACACAAGGTGAGATTCTCTTGCTTTTGTTTAGTTTAAGATTAAGCTGTTGATTCTGGGAAGCCCTTTTTATTTTATACTTGCTAACTTTAGATGATTTTATTCAGCATGAGAGAATTTACAGTGGAGGGATTAGATACAGCCTTAATAGTACTGGTAGTAATTCATGCACCTGCAGGTTCATCTGAATGTGAATCCAGTGGACTGCAGGTTGAGTTTCCCTTTTTCCTGCAATCCACCAACTCTCTTTCAGGGAGGGTTTTGAGGGGCATTTGTATAACCAGTCAGTGGAGTTGCCTAGCATTATCAGTGCAGCCATATGAAAGCCTCACTAACAGTATATATAAAACTCATCAATAAACAGTGCCCTTCCTGTGCTGAATAAAATTGTTTCTTAGCTGCAAGAGTTAATTGAAAAGGACTTCACCTTCCACAGTTCATTTGTATACATACATCAATACATGCATGCATACCTACATATATTACATACATACAAACTTGTAATTAATTTATACGTGAGTTAGGTGTCTAATGCTGTATGGTAGTGAGACCTGGGCAGTAAAAGAGAAGGATATCACAGGCTTTATCATACAGAAATGACAGTAATTAGGTGGATGTGTAGTGCATCCTTGAGTGTGAGGCCTGGGGGAGCTAGGTTTATGATGGAAGAGTCAAGAGGAAGGATGGGGCTGGAGTGTATTGGTGTTGTGATGAGGAGAAGTAAATTGAGATAGTTTGGCCATGTGGAAAGGATAGGGGATGACAGTTTGGTGCAGAAGGTGAAAAGTGTTAACATTTCGGATAGAGTTGCGAGAGGTGAAATGAAAGAGACTTGGGACAAGGTCACAGAGTGTGACCTCAGGGATAAGGGACTGAATAGGGAAGCTGCCAGAGATCAAGCAGCATGGACGGCCACCTTTAGGTGACCAAGGCCGACACATGCAAGCATGTTGGAGCCTTTATAAATGAAGCAAAATGATACATGCATGCATACATACATATATACTGTACATGCATACATATATACATACATACATACATATACTCCTGTACTGTCTTATGCCGAATATGATTATTTAGAATGGGTGCTCAATCAATCATTCATGTTGAATCCATTGGAAGAATATGTTCAGGCCCACCCAAGTGAAAAATTCCGCATCATATATTTGTTTTGGGTCACCAGCACTTAAATATTAATCTATACTGTTGTTGTTGTGGCCGCAGGCTCATTTGAACATGAACTCAGTGGACTGTAGGCTGGAGTTTACCCCTTCCTGCAGTTCATCCCTCTTTAAGGGGTCTGCAAGGGAACTGAGGGACATTCGTGCAAGTGGGCATCAGAACTGTCTGATTTTATTCATGCCACTGTGAGAAGTCCCTCCCCACCACCTGTAAGGTGGAGTTATTTGTACCAGTATATTTATAGGTAAAGTTGATAGCAGCAGAGTGCAGCCTGCCAAGTCTCTTTTAATAGGAAATTCCCACCAAGTTTGAATATGAAGTTCCCACCAAGTCTGTTTGAATACAAAGTTCCCACCAAGTCTGCTTGAATACAAAGTTCACACCATGTCTGTTTGAATACAAAGTTCACACCGAGTCGTTTGAATACAAAGTTCCCTTCAAGTCTGTTTGAATAGGAAGTTGGTCCATTTGGCTAAAATGGTTGAGCACCCACATTCAGGCAGCATTGTTAGGTATCA
>JAGKTI010010891.1:0-27568 GCA_018397915.1 Birgus latro
AAAAAAGGAATAGGTCTACATTTTTATTTTATTTTATGGGGATAGGGGTTTTTTTTTCAAGAATTCTCCCCCAGTATCCCTGCTTGTCGTAAGAGGCGACTAAAAGGGTTGGTGGTGGGTTAGTGCCCCACCCCATAAAAACAACTAACTTGTAGGAGGAGGCTGTAGCATGGGCCGAACAGGGTAGTACTCCCGGGGGGAATGGAATGCTGGTGATGGGGAGAGCTGGAGCTCGTTTCACTAGCTACCTAATCATCCTCCTTTGCTGACCTTTTCAGTGTGACAGTAACATGAAGAGTAGACCAGCATACTCTCCCAAACATTTCCTCTAACTATCATATGCACTACACCACAGGCACTTTACATATCACACAACGTACCCCACTACATTATAGGGGTTGACGCCAGCAAGGGCATGCAGCCAGAAAACTTTGCCCCCGCTACCTAGTGGCGGACTTTTGGGGGGAGGCTTGACAGGGGTTCCGCCGGCATAGATCATGGGTCCGGGGCAAGATGGGGCTCGAACCTGTGCTAGAGGGTACAGGGCATTGCGGTTCCCAGGCTGCCGCTTCTGCTCAATAGAGAGGGGCCCGAACCTGGGAGTAGCGCCCCAGGAGGCTGCCCTATCAGTGGGTGTATAATGGCGGGGCAGTTGCAGTGCCAAGGCACGCTTGGAGGGTGTCCCTGCAGGTGTCCTGGCAGGGTGCCCCAAGGCCACTACCACAGCCACTAGTAAGCTGGTGGGCTAGGGGTCCCAGATCCATTGCCTGGACCTAGGACTGTGCAATGGGCTGGGCCTTTGGAATGTTTACCCCCCTTTATCTTACCGACTATGACCAAGCACAAATACATACATCAAAGCAAGCCTGAGGACCCATGGGGTTTAGGGTGGGCTCGTGGAATGTGGGAAGTTTGAGGGGAAGAGCGGGGGAAGTTGTTGAGGCATTTAGTAGGAGGTGGGTGGATGTGGCTTGTTTGCAGGAAGTCCGGTACAGGGGTGGATCAGCCAGAAAGATTGCTGGGAAGGATTGCTACTATAAGCTGTTTTGGCAGGGGGGAACTGACGGATATGGGAGTGTGGGTGTGTTGGTTGTGGAGAAATGGGTGGAGTATGTTATGAATGTCATGAGAGTAAGTGATAGGATAATAGTAGTGAAAATTTTGATCGGACGGGTGATGATTTCAGTTATATCAGCATATGCTCCACAGGTGGGATTGGATGATGCAGAGAAGGATAGATTTTGGGATGATTTAATACGTGTAGTGGGTGGTATGGGTGATGATGAGGTAGTGGTTCTGGGAGGGGATTTAAATGGTCATGTTGGTGAAGCAGCTCAAGGTTATGAAGGAGTCCATGGAGGATGTGCATATGGTGTGAGGAATGTGGAAGGGGAAAGAATACTTGAGTTTGGGGAGGCTATGGACATGATTGTGTGCAACACACATTTTAGAAAAAGAGTGAGTAGATTGATTACGTACAAGTCCGGGGGAAATAGTAGTCAGATAGATTATTTTCTGGTCAGGAGGGTTGATAGGAGATTAGTGAGAGATGTTAAAGTTATAGGAAGCGAGGAGTGTGTGCAGCAGCACAAACTGTTGATTTGTGACATGGTGCTTAAGGAACGAATGATGAGAAGGAGGATATATGTACCTAGGAGGAAAGTATGGAAGCTGGGAAACCAATCAGTAAGGGATGCCTTTTATAGTGAGATGAGGAGAGTGGTGGCTGAACAGGAAGCCGTAGATAGAGACGTTAATGAACAGTATAGAGCCCTTAAGAACAACCTCTTGAGAGTTACCGATGCAATATGTGGTTGGACGAGAGGCCCACCAAGACATAAAGTAACTTGGTGGTGGGATGAGGGTGTAGAAGCTGCAGTTAAGGAGAAAAGAAGGCTTTTTCGGGAATGGAAGAAGGGTGGTAACAGGGAGGAGTACTTGGCTGCCAAGCGCAAGGCTAGAGGAGAGGTATACAGGGCGAAGTCTGAGTCACAGAGACTTTTACTTGATAATCTAAATCATGAAGGAAGGAAAAATATGGTTTTTAGGGTGGCAAATCAGGTGAAGAGAGATAATCGGGACATTGTATGCGAGCAGTGTGTGAAGAATGATGAAGGAAGGGTAGTGGTGAACAGTGAGGATATTAAAGATGCATGGAGAGAGCATTATAGCCGGTTGTTGAATGAGGAGTTTGATTGGGATAGGGAAGGTTTGGAGCCAGCTGATCCGGTGTTTGTGTTTGGGCCTTGGCCTTTGGTTGACGCTGCTACTGTGAGTGAGGCAATAGGCAGGATGCGGGTGGGGAAGGCGGCAGGTGTGTCTGGGTTGACTGCTGAAATGTTGAAGGCCTCAGGAGATATTGGGGTGAGGTTAGTCACTGACCTGATAAATATGATTATATATGAGTGTGTGGTCCCAGATGATTGGCTGAAGAGTGTAATTGTAAATGTGTACAAAGGGAAGGGTGATGCCCTGGAAAGGGGAAATTACAGAGGTATAAAGCTCCTAGATCAGATAATGAAAGTAATGGAGAGAGTTCTAGAAGGTATGATTAGAGAAAGAGTGAATATCAGTGAGATGCAGTTTGGGTTTATGCCAGGCAGGGGGACCACTGATGCCATATTCATTGTTCGACAGCTTCAGGAAAAATATATTGGCAAGAAAAGGGAATTGTATTTTGTTTTTGTTGATTTGGAAAAGGCCTTTGACAGAGTCCCTAGAGATGTGGTGAAGTGGGCAATGAGAAAGCTGGGGTTGGAAGAGTAGCTGGTTAGGGTGGTTATGGCCATGTACGTGGGTGCTCGCACCCAGGTAAGAGTGAATGGAGTTTTGAGTGATGAGTTTCCCGTGAATGTTGGTGTGCATCAGGGGTCAGTTTTGAGTCCCTTGTTGTTTATCATGGTGCTTGAAGCCCTCTCATGTGACTTCAGAGATGGACTCCCATGGGAGATGTTGTATGCTGATGATTTGGTGTTGATTGCTGAGAATGAAGGGGAGGCTGAGGAAAGATTTAAGAAGTGGAGAGATGGTATGGGGTACAAGGGCTTAAGGGTAAATGCAGATAAAACAAAAGTGATGATATCTAGGGTTGGTGGCGGTACAATCAGAGGAGAGGGAGAGTGGCCATGTGCAGTTTGCCACATGGGTGTGGGAAGTAATTCCATCTTGTGCAGTGTTTGTGATAGATGGGTGCACAAGAGATGTAGTGGTATTAGAGGTAGACTGCGAGATAATGCTGATTTCATGTGTGCGGTGTGTCGGGGAGAGCAGGTGGAGATTGTTAGGCGTGAGAGGGTTGAACTTGCAGGTGAGTCTCTTGAGTGTGTGGAGGAGTTTTGTTATCTGGGAGACATGTTATGTGCCGAAGGTGGGGCTGGAGTTAGCTCGGTTGCTAGAGTGAGAAGTGGTTGGAAGAAGTTCAGGGAGCTGTTGCCTCTCCTGACAGTGAGAGGACTTTCCTTACATGCTAAGGGATCTTTGTATGCAGCATGTGTTAGGAGTGTGATGCTGTATGGTAGTGAGACCTGGGCAGTAAAGGAAGAGGATATTCACAGGTTTAAACGTACAGAAATGACAATGATTAGGTGGATGTGCAGTGCGTCCCTGCGTGCAAGGCCTGGGGGGGCTGGGCTTACGATAGAAGAGTTGAGAGGTAGGATGGGACTGGAGTGTATTGGTGTTGTGATGAGGAGAGGTAGGCTGAGGTGGTTTGGACATGTGGAGAGGATGGGGGATGATAATTGGGTGCAGAGGGTGAGAAGTGTTAATATTGGGGGAGGGGTAGACCGAGAAAGACATGGGACGAGGTCATTAAATGTGACTTAAGGGTTAAGGGACTGAATAGGGAGGCTGCCAGAGATCGAGCAGCGTGGAGAGCCGCCATTAGGTGACCACGGCCGACACATGCAAGCATGTTGGAGCCTTCAAAAACGAAAACAAAAACGTGGGGGAAGAAGTGTAATGTATTACTATTTTGTCTGTGCCGTGCAGTTGCACATGGTGATGTTCTGTTGTTACGGATTTGGAAGATGGCTGTCTGTTGACTAAATACACAGAGCCCAGAGCTGTGGTTTCTTAACCTCCAGTATGATTGTTTCTGCCTCTATATATAACATCGTTGACTACTGTAGGACTTGTGGAGAATTCTGAAGTTGGGTAATGAAGTTTCCAATTTAAACTTTCCCACAGCCTGTAATATGAATACCAGTGTTTAATATTATCACGACAAACACTATTCAATTATTTACAAGTATCCATACTCCGACAAAAAAACACTGTGAAAGCAATTGAAAATGAGAGCCTCCCAATCGTGCTAGTTCGCAGCTTGTATTCGACCATTTCTTATTCACACACACACTCACACTTTACATTCCTATTACTTTATTACACTTATACATACAGTAAACCTTCCATAAGTCGAACTTTTAGAAGGCGGAATCTTTTTTTAGCCGAACTCAGGCCGAGACCACGTATGAAAGTGGGCCGAAATCCAGAGGTAGGGGAACAAAAGCCAGCAGGCAGACACGTGGCGCCAGTCTGCTGCTTGCTTTTGGGGACGGTAGTTGCACCATTCTTACTGTCATCTAGTGCTGAGCAGTGCTCTCCTTTTGCNATTACATTTAAGTTTAGTTCTTAATATAGAGTGAAATAAATACTGGGTACTGTTTAGAATTTATGTTAGTGTGAACTCAACCACCTCCGTCTCCAAAACAAAACAAACTGCCGATGAATCTACTGCCTCTAACGAAAGGCAAATTATGTGCACTGAATTCTTTCTTTTTTGTCTTTCTTTATTAATTTATACACTGTATATACTCCTTTACTTTAGTGTTAAGAAGACAAGTAATAAGTATCGTTTTTGCAATTTTGGGGGGTGAAAATCCATCTCAAACACACTGCCGGCGGTCTGTACTGCCTCTGTGATTGATTTTCTACCAATGAACCACTTCAGTACTGTGACGTCTATTTCTACTTTATTTACGCTTCCTCCAGCCGATTTTATGGCACTCAGGACTGGACTTACATACTGAAGGGGCTAACAAAGGCTGTACCAACCCCGTGCACTTCCACAGATCCAACCTACACTGACAAATTGTCTGGTGGCAGCAAGAACAAAATGAAAATACACCCAGCACTGAAGGGGTTAAAGGTATATTAAATGCACTAAATTGTTTTTTGTCATAACTTATTTATTTATATATGCTTCTTTAATTTAGTTTTGAAAGGACAAGTAACAGGTATTGTTTTAGCAATTTTGGGTGGTGGAAATTCAGTATTTTAGCAATTTTGGGGGGTGAAAATTCAGTAAGACGGAAAATTTGGTAAT
Organism: Birgus latro; assembly: GCA_018397915.1. Classification (NCBI taxonomy): domain Eukaryota; kingdom Metazoa; phylum Arthropoda; class Malacostraca; order Decapoda; family Coenobitidae; genus Birgus; species Birgus latro. Next base: position 5,327 of record JAGKTI010010891.1, read on the forward strand.
TCGAACCAGGGTAGAGCCCCATATAGTTTGGCTTATGAAGAGTTTACTGTATCTACAGTCATTTACTGCTTCCCACATGATGTTTTTCTGGCACAGGGCATTTTGAAATGGCCACCAAAGCGGCGGAAATGGAGGGGCGTGATGGCGACGTAATTACACCTTCATGGATGACATTGAACTGAATTATGTACGTATCTGGGTATAAAAGGGTTCAAAATCTGCTGCTAATGTATGTGCTGTGAAATAAGTCGTTGGAAATATTTACAATACATACTAAATTAGGTTTGTCTAGGTGAATATAAATATCACACAGGCTTCTCCCCAAATTTTTTATATATATTTATATCTTGAAAGCCCAGACTGATCCAAAACGACACAGAAGCACCGAACTGACGGCCCTCGGCTCGAGCCATTGCCACCGAGCGTCACGAAAGTGACGGCCCGCGGTTAAGTGGTTAACAAAAACTTTATTGCAGATTATCCGGTAAAATTATCGTTTCAACCCCTAAGAGAATTAGGAGATTTTGAACCTTTTTTTCGGTATTTTAGACAGTCTAAGACACTTTTCTTTCAATGGCATTTTTGTCGCAGATTATTTTTATTTTACTTTTGAAGATAACCTAACCAAACCTAACGTTGAGGAGTAAAATAAAAATAATTTGCGACAAAAATGTCGTAGAAGAAAAGTGTCTTATCCTGTAGTAATTTATTTCACACCAGAATTGCACAGAAATAGTTAATACTAAGAATAGTACCAAAGAATGTGGATTTTCATGGTTAAGGTGAGTTTCTCAAGGCCTGGTTTTCATGTTAACTGGTCCTTTTTTGCACTTTATAATTTTCATGAACAAACTGCAGGAGAGCTCCCATTAACAAAAATTTTATGATAGAGGGAGGAAGACGCCAAGTATGAGATGGAGGGATGGAGTGGAGAGGTATATGAGAGACGGGGGTGTGAGCTGGGGGGAGGGCTGTGAAGTGGCAGGGGACAGGGTGATATGGAGGCGATTTGTTTCTGGCCACCCCTTACGGGATTAAGGCGTCTGGCAATAGATAGGTAAACATTATCCTTCATAATCGTAATTCACTTATGACACCCAGATTCTGCAGAAATATTTATGTTATTAACCCGTAAACTTCAGGGTTGTCGGAGGCGCGCCTCGCCCATCCCGCGGGGCAAATCCGCACTCCGACTGACTTTTTAAAAATATGTGCCAAAAATCAGTTATTAGTCCTAGATTATTATAATTACATATGCTTATGGCACATACCTTCAGCTTTCTCCTGGGATTTTTTTTTAGCACTCATCGACTACGTAGGACTTGTGGAGACTTCTGAAGTTGGGTAACTAAGTCTCCTCTTTATACTTCCCGACTTCCCGTAATATGAATACCACTGCCAGATATTAACACTAGAAACACAATTCAATGATTTCCAAGTAGTTTGGAATCCATACTCCAAAAAAAAATCACTGTGAAAGCAGTGTAAAATACAAGTGTGTACGAGCCTCCCACTTGCGCTAATTCGCCGCTAGTATTGTCATTTCATATTCATATACACACTCACAGACTATTATTTTTAGTACAGTACATCCTTCAACTTTGCGAACTTTAACTTTGCGATTCACCAGTTTTGCGAGGTAGTTCCAAAAGTCATGTATTTTTAAACATTTATGAACTTTGCGACTGATCACACACTTTGCGAGGTCGAGTGGTGGGAGAGTCGTCTTCCCGCACTATTTTGCCACCCCGAGTAATGACGTCATGGTTCACTGGGAGAACTGAGCCTCCTAGTTCAGTGGTTTGCCGCCCCGCCACGTTTGTTTGCTCCTGTTTCCAACCAAGGTCACTGAGCCTCACAATTTCGTGGTGCTCCTCGCAATACCCCAGCAGTCTAACCTTGCACGAGTGTTATCATGGCGCCAACGGGTAAGAAGAACAAGAAAATAATTTTGGAGACCAAACTGAAAATGATTGAAAGGAAAAAAGCAGGTGAAGGTAATTCTGCTATTGGTCAGGAGTTTGGTGTTGGTGAATCGACAGTGAGAATGATTTTAAAGAACCGTGAACAAATCAAGCAAGCAGCGAATAACTATGAAGGTGCTCAATTTGATGGTAGAATGCTGGTGGACAACAAAGAAGTGCTAATAAAAATGGAAAGATATCTTGCTCACTACATTCAAAGAAAGGAAAAGGAAAGGATTGCATTAGATGGGCGCCATATAAGGGAGCAGGCAAAGATATTCTATCACACATGCCTTAAAAAAGCCATTAATCCTCCAACAAAACCTTTCAAGGCATCGAATGGGTGGCTATGCCAGTTCCTCAAAAGGAAGGGGTTTAAACACAGGTTCAGTGGCGAGTGAGGCAGTGCTGACTACAAATTGGTCGGCTTCACTCCAAGGTAAGCACTTTTTCCCACTCTTTCTCTCGACTCTACCTCTTAATTTTACGATGATAAATGAAACAAACATGAACTGATGTACTGTACAGTAATATTAATAAGAAAACATCATAGGTAAGAAACATTAAAAAAAAAAATGCATTTACACTGATGTGAAGACTGGCGTGGTTAATGGGACTGGTGGCGGGGCGAGGCTTGGTTACTGTGGCCCCGCGGGGCCTACGTCATCACTATCACTGTCGGCAGATATTTCCACATCTTGCTGTGTTTTTTCTGCCTCTCTCATGAATCCCTCGAAGTCAGAATCATCACTGGGGTCATCAGAATGAAAAAGGTTAGAGATGCTAGGATCGCTGGCTGCTTGGGGAGGGGTGGCAGGACGGCTGTTCGACGGGGCAGGGTCTCTTGGAGTTCTCATTAATTTTGTGATTAGAGACTGCTTCCCCTTGTTAACCCCATCTCTGTGTAGGTCAGCATAAAAACGAAGGGCCCTGTCAACACCGTGGCATGCTTGCTGAGCCCTAAGTTGTCACATTCGTTGTTCACAATGTTTTTTTTTCAGCTGGTCAATGATGGCGAGAATATTGGCCAGGTTATGCATCGTTAATTCTCGGCCGCTTCACTTTTATGCTGACCTCCACAAGAGGAAGCAGTCTCTAATCACAAAATTCAAGAGAACCCCAAGAGACCCTGCCCCATCGAACAGCCGTCCTGCCACCCCTCCCCAAGCAGCCAGCGATCCTAGCATCCCTAACCTTTTTCATCTGATGACCTCAGTGACGATTCTGACTTCGAGGGATTCATGAGAGAGGCAGAAAAAACACAGCAAGATGTGGAAATATCTGCCAACAGTGATAGTGATGACTTAGGCCCCGCGGGGCGACAGTAGCCAAGCCTCGCCCCGCCACCAGTCCCGTACACCACTCCACGTCACATCAGTGTAAATGCATTTTTTTTTTAATGTTTCTTACCTATGATGTTTTCTCATTAATATCTCTGTACAGTACATCAGTTCGTGTTTGTTTCATTTATCATCGTAAAATTAAGAGGTAGAGTCGAGAGAAAGAGTGGGAAAAAGTGCTTACCTTGGGGTGATGTCGACCAATTTGCCATTATTTCATATATTTAATTGTTTGAATTTTGCGAATTTTGATTTTGCGAGGCTTTTTGTCGACCATATTCTCGCAAAATTGGAGGAAGCACTGTACTTTATTACATTTATATATATCTACAGTCCTTTACCGCTTCCCACACGATGTTTAGTAGGGGTAGGGGTCACAGGGGCTTTTATAGTGGATGCAAAAGTGGCAGAAATGGAGGGGGGTTACTGCAACGTGCCCCCAGCTTGAAGGACAGCACTGAACTGAGATGGGGTACGTATCTCAGTAGCCAGGAGTTGAAAATGTCAGCTGCTAATGTGTATGCTTAGAAATAAGTCGAAGGAAATCTAGACAATACATAATAAAGTAGGTAGTTCCAGGTGAATATAAGTATCACTCGGGCTTCTCCCTTCCTTTCTTATATACATTTATATTATGAGAATAGCTCGTATTTCATATTTCACGGGGAAAGAAGCAGGGGAGATTAACGAACGAGTGCAGGTTGGATGTTGCCAAGTGATAATTAGCCAATTCCAGGTGTATGGCACTATCAATTACCTTATTTTTTATATACAGTATATATATTATTTTGTATAAGAATAGGGCATAAGGCTCATTTCAATGGATGAAATCAGTGGAAAAATCCGGGGAAGATTTACGTAGCGTAGAGTGGCTGAGCAAACGACACGAGAGGGTAATGGAGGGGAGGTAGGGAGGGGAGTCTAGAATTTTTATTTTTATTTTTTATGTGTCCGACTCTGGGCATAGGTTTTACAGCCTGCTATCAAGGCCCAGCCGTCCTCTTAACCTCAACATGTCACCACTTCGGCGCTAACACCCACCGTCCATATTGAATACATGCTAGGGCTGTCTCATACAGGACTGGTGTATTGGTATTAGTGGGGTTATTTTTACGACATGTCGGCGGGTCTTCGGGTAGATCAGTAAAGCCTGATTTAATGAAATTCAAATCCTTAAACTGTTCCCTGCCTCAGCGAGGATTCGAACCTGAGTCCTTCGGGACTGCAAGCCAACTCTCTACCGATCGAGCTACCGCCTCGGGGGAAAATGGCTAAATTGTCAACAATGGATGGGAGTACTGATGACATTAGCAGCTCTGACTATTGGTGGACATTGGCAGTGCAGATAGATGATACAAGTCACCACCTGAAAGCCCAGGTGAATTCAAAACAACACAAAATCACAAAAGTGATGACCCGCGGCATGATCCATTGCGCCCGAGTGTCATGGAAGTGACGAACCTCGGTTAAAAGACTGCAATTCATTCATGGTGCCCAGATTTCAAAATAACATCTTACACAAAAACACGAGGTTAGGTTTGCTGACATCCACGGCCAACAGAGGACAGTGGGTCAGTACGAACCTGGGGCTGGATACTCAAAACATTTAACGGCTCCTTTTGTGCCAAAGGGGCCGTTACACATCGCCTTTCTGTGAAAGGTGCATACTCAAAAGCTCGGCTGTGCGCGGCCATATTGGAAAACATACCTCGTTAGCGCCTTACGGGACCGGCAGGGTCAGAGAAGCCCTAGCGATCAAAAGGCGCCTGTGCTTGACAACAACGAGAAGTCGTGGATGATGTGTGTGGCGCTCCTCGCTTGTATTTAGATGAATTACTGCCTCATTACCTTATTTGGAGTGGAATGGTTTGCGTCAGAAGTAGTTATTGGGTAGCCAGATATAATTCTAGTAATAATGACGTAACTGTGGAGTATGTGTGGTATTTGGGTATAGTCAACTCGATGGTAAAGGCACATACTGTGGAATGCTATTTCTTCAGTACATTTAGTCATAAAATGCTGCAGAAATGTGTGTGTAATGTTCAGTTGATTGCTCAGTGCATATAGGTATTTATATTCAGAATATATTAACAATTCAGTGTGATTTCTGTTGGATCAGTCACACCTAGTGTAAGCCTAACCCACCAGCTTCAGCTAGAGGTACTGCAGTACTTCAGTTAATAGTATTTGGATATATTCAGTTTTGATCCCTAAGAGTTACTGATCTGAAGTAAGTCAGGTTGCCTATTTGCAGGCAAATTTTATATTCCAGGGAATGTGTGGAAAATATAATTTCATGAAAACCCTAGTCAGTTTGTGAAATGAATTTTATTTAACTTAGGTTGGGAATATCTCCGTTATATTAGTATAAGTAAAGGTTGTAGTTAGGTGAGCATAACCCTTTCGCGCCAGTAAGTTTTATTGAGTTTCACGGCTCACGATTTTACTCCCCCGTGCGCTCCACTGGCAGCACGCGGTACTCAAATTACACGTATTCTCGCCTCATTTTCGCCACCCAAACCTCAAAATGTTGCCCTGAAACTCACATCATCTTATTCGCTGATGTTTGTTCTGGCTGATAAGCCAAAAGAAAAACCAGAAAAAGACGAATAAAAGTACAGCAGGCCGCTGTGAATAAACACTTCCCAACATCATTGTTTGAGTGTTTTCCATCATACAGAAAAATGTTTTTATTAGTTTTGATAGAGAATTTCATTGGCTTTCTAATGAGGTATGTCCGGTTGTGATGCGATTTGTAGTTTTTGAGAAAATAGCTAAAAACTAAAAGCCATTTTTGTAAAAAAAATTGATTTTTGTTCAGGGAGGTATACTGCAGAAGTTTTCTTGCACACCTGATGTTTTTATTACATAATCTTATGTAGAATTTCGTAAACTTTCTCATGATACCTTTTTGTTTTGATACGCCTCATAGTTTCCGAGTAAATCGCAAAAAACTACAGGGTACTCGCAGCCGCAGTGTACTTTCATCATTTGCGCACAATAACTGCCCACATAACCACAACTTTTCATTAGAGAAATTACATAGTTATGTCCTGTACATACATAGAATTCACTGATCTTTATCATGGTTCTTACAGGAAATCGATTCGTTCAATAATTTTGGAGTAAATGGATGACAAAGATAGAACACTCTTCCTCGCCTGCAAGCGAGATAAAAACGTTCAATTTCCCTGCCTCACGAATACTTACATATTTTCGCTCGTTACGTTTTGTTGTTATTATTACAGTAAAACCTTGATATAACGGACTTCAGTAGACCGGAATTTGCTTTTATCGGACTCGAGGAGCTACCGGACTAAACTCCTATATATCGGAAAAAGTCCGATATAGCCAGAAAGCAGTCCGGACTGCCTGACAACTTCAGCTATTTTCACCACAATAAGACAAGTAAAAGACATGTTTTTCAGTGCACAGTACAGTATTATTATACCATTTGATCAATGTAGTGAAGGTATAACACAGTACAATACTGCAATGGTGGTGAAAACCACTGATGCAATCCGGACTAATGTCTGATATATCGGAAAATGTCCGGATTAGCAGGGGTAAGTCCGGATGTTGCTTTTATCGGAAAATCGCATATTTCGGACTGGCCTAAGCCCCAATTAGTCCGTTATAGTGAGGTCTTACTGTATTTTGTACTCAAATTACAGTACACACGTGAAATATCATAAGCTCTTTGATAGTGCTTTCAGTAACTCGACATTTCCACTAGTCTTTTTGCAAGGTACTGATACTAAAGCTGAACTTTCTTCCATCTCATATCTGTATATGTAGAAAACAATACTTATTTGTGAAAAAAATATAGAAATGTTGAAGCAGGTCAATGTACAAATCAACAAAATATGGATAACTCACTTGCTCCAGAGCGTGTTGAGCTGCTGCCAGGAACTTGAAGGAATTGAAGATGAGTTAGGTAGCGTGTGAGTTGTGTGTGTGTGCATGGGAGTGTGAGTGTGTGTGTGTGTGTGTGTGTGTGTGTGTATGTATATGTGTGTGTGTGTGGCATATTCTCTGTTCCTTGCAGTACGTTTGCCTAACACATGCGATGCACACAATAGATTTCTCCACGAACATTCACTGCACGACATACGTATATAATGTCATATACAGTATGTGTCGCTGTTGTTACAGACGTGTATATTAAGGTGCACTCTTAACTCTTAAATTAATCACCCAAAAGGGATAAGGTAAAGTTCACACGAAAACTACCTTAACTTTACTGTACACTATAATACACACATCCGATTAAGATTCTGAGGTTCGGATTACAAAGAGAAAAAAAACATAAATATAGCTCTGCGTAATACAAATATAAATTAGGTACTCTTGCCTAAACAGATCACAACTCAGTGGAGCGTAGGTACACAAACTATACTCACAGATACCCAACACGAGTGGCTTGGAGACAGGGTAAAAACCAAGTATAAATCACACACAAAATACAGGTGGGAGAAAGTGAATAAATTACACAAGTGTAGATGGAGTAGTGAATAAACTAATAATGGTGCAAAACAAAGTCTTTTGAAATTAACGTTACGTATTAAGCAACAAGAAACTAAGAAGGAAAGTGTAATAAAATGTGACAAACAAAGTACGTGACTGTACAAAGAAGTATGAATGTGTCTCTTGAAAAATGACTTTAAAAGTGATGCTCTCTCTACTAGATCGAGTTTATAAAAGGTCGTATCTCTGCCTCTTTAGGTTATTTAGCCATTAGGGTTTTAGAATAATAATCTCTAGCCACTCAAACAGTCCTAGACCTCGTATGACCCAAGAGAGGCCTTACTCAGCTCACCCATAGCCATTTACAAGCCATCAAGAAAGGCAGAGAAAGATTCAGCCTATTTTGATTGCCCGTACTCTGAAAATACGCTCCGCCCATCACAAGCGTACTGTACTTTCTCATGGGACAGAAGCAGTTAAACTGGGAAAGAGGATCTTTGTGATAATCTCCTAATCTATTTCCAGTGACCCTTTTTGACCGCTTTGTACACAGAATGACCCTTTGTCCGACCCACCAGGTTGGCAAAACACGATAGGAAGAGGATTAACTGATTTCTCGGCGGATCGCTTTACAGTTTTACACGTATCATCTCCCTCTCCTCTTTCTATCACACAACTGTGGTAGCTACGCCAGTAACATCTCCCTTCCTGAGAGAAGAAATTTTCCAAGGGAAATTTCTGGACATTGTACAAATTAAGTTCTCACCAGGTAATATGCTAGAACATTTTCGACCCCATGTACATGTCTTACAAGAAGGGAGTATTCTTGCAAAAATAGGGCCCAACGGGTCAATCTAAGATTCCTGTCCTTAAATCGGGACAAAAATTTCAGAGGATGGTGATCAGTGTACACTACAGCATCACCTGACCCTGGACAAACATATAGAGAAAAGTGTTGGAGGGCAAGTATGAGTGCAAGGAGTTCTTTCTCAGTAGTTGAATAATCCCTTTGAGCTTTATTGAACTTCTTGCTGAAATAGCACACAGGCATCTCAAAACCCTGATCATTATCCTGTAGCAAAACTGCACCAGCCCCTAAACCACTAGCATCAACAGCTAATTATTATAAAAGGTTTGTCAAAATTGGGAGCTTGACGCACTGGGTGACTTGGTAGGATGGCTTTAACCTTTGAATAGGGATCCTCACATTCTGGCTTCCACTCATACTTGACTCCTTTTCTTAACAAATCAGTGAGTGGAGCTACAAGATCAGAGAAGTTTAGGACAAAGCGTCGGTAGTACCCTACCATACCCAAGTATCGTTGCCACTCTCTCCTATTTTTGGGTTGGGGAGAATTTACTATGGCCTGAACCTTTACATCATGTGGACTAACTTGGCCAAAACCGACCACATAACCTAGGTACTGCACTTGAGCATTTACAAATTCACATTTAGGTAAATTATGCACTAAATTAGCAGAGGACAGTCTCTGCAGCAAGGCATCTAGTTGGCTCAAGTGTTGTTCCCAAGTATTGCTAAAGATTACAACATCAACAATGTAGGTTACACAACCATCCAAACCCTGGGTGATATCATTCATCAGCCTTTGGAAGGTGGCAGGAGCATTCTTCATACCATAGGGCATGACTTTACATTTATAAGTACTGCCACCAACCACAAAACAGGAAATTTCTTGGGCCCTTTCAGTGAGAGGGACTTGCCAATATCCCTTCATCAGATCCAACTTGGTTAAGTATTTAGCAGTGCCAATAGCATCTACACAATCATCTACTCTATGTAACGGGTAGGTGTCCGTTTTCGTAAGAGAGTTAACTTTACGGTAATCAATGCAAAGACGACGGGACCCATCGGGTTTAGGAACCACCATGACCGGGGAGCACCACTCACTTTGACAAGGCTCGACTAACCCTTGCTGCAACAGGTAGTTCAGTTTCTCCTGGATGATGGTCTGCTTTGAAGGACTAGCCCTGTAGGGTGACTGCTTCACAGGACCAGCATCGCCAATGACCACATCATGCTGTGCCACATCCGTCCGTCCTGGGGTGTCCCGGAAGACATCAGGGAACTTGCTGAGAAGTTCAACCAACTTGACACGGTGCTTTGCAGTCAAGTGGGAGAATTTATCCGCCAGCATACTCCAAGCGCGCTGGTTTCCTCTCCAACTGGTTGTCTGGTCCAGCATCAAAGGGCAGCCCTCATCCTCCGCCAACTCGGTAGCCACAACCACACACACAGCCTTAGGGGGGTCCACGTCTCGCCTGTGGTACTCCTTCAACATATTGATATGGCACATTCTCTGTTCCTTCCTCCAGTCTGGGGTTAAAATGACATAATTCACTTCACCTACTCTCTTCTCAACCACATAAGGACCCGCAAAACTTGCCTGCAGAGGCTAACCATGACTGGGTAGTAAAACAAGGACTAAATCACCCGGGTTGAAGAGCCTGCTCCTAACTTTCTTAGCATGGTCATACCATCTCTTCATCTTCCCCTGAGATGACTCCAAGTGTCCCCCGGCTACTTCCATGTTACAGGCCAATCTTTCTTTAAATTTTAACACATAGTCTAACAAGTTGGTGGCTCAGTCGGTAGAGAGGTGGCTTGCAGTTCCGACGGACCCAGGTTCAAATCCGCGCTGGGGCAGGGAACAGTTTAAGGATTTGAATTTCAATAAATCGGGCTTTACTGATCTACCAGAAGTCCCGCCGACATGTTGTAAAAATACCCCCGCTAATACCAATACACCAGTCCTGTATGAGACAGCCCTAGCATGTATTCAATATGGACGGTGGGTGTTAGCGCCGAAGTGGTGACATGTGGAGGTGTATGGTATGTAGGAGGACTGCTGGGCCTTGATAGCAGGCTGTGAAGCCTGTGCCCAGAGTTGGACACATTAAAAAAAAAAAAAAATGTTAATCTGATCATCATCCTTGACCCATTGTTCTTTGAGAAGTTTAAGTGGGCCTCTTACTTCATGGCCAAAAATCAACTGAAATGGGGAGTAGCCTAAAGACTCACTTGGTGCCTCTCTAGTTGCAAACAGTAAAAAGGGCAAACACTTGTCCCAGTCATTTTCATCAGCACACAGCTTCTTGAGCATGTGTTTCAAAGTTTGGTGATACCTCTCTAATGCTCCCTGACTCTGAGGATGATATGCTGTGGATGTGATCTGGGAGATGCCTATCTCCTTAAGAGTTTGCCTGAACAGTCTGGAATTAAAATTACTGCTTAGGTCTGATTGAACTTCCTTAGGGAGTCCAAAATGGGTAAAGAAGGTCACCATCTCTTTTACAACCAATTTAGCCGAACTATTCCTCAAGCGAATGGCTTCAGGATATCTAGTGGCCTTGTCTAACATTGTGAGGATGTACTGGTGGCCTGAAGAGGTTTTAGGCAAAGGACCAACAATGCCCACGAGGACTCTAGTGAATAGGGCCTCAAACATAGGTAGAGGAATCAAAGGAGCCGCAGGGATTGGCTTATTGCTCTTGCCGACAAGCTGACAGGTGTGACATGACATACAGAACCGTGCGAAATCTCGACGGATTCCAGGCCAATAAAAATGCTGCCAGATGCGGGAAAGTGTCTTCCTCATCCCCAAGTGACCTGCTAAAGAAGAGTCATGAGCAATGGACATAGTTCTTTGCCTATAGGGCCTTGGAGCTACCACCTGGTGTACTGTCTCCCACTCGTTATCATGCGCAACAATAGGAGATCTCCATCTTCTCATTAATACACCGTTTTGCAGTAAATAATAACATTCTCTCAATTCAGACTCACATTCAGCTTCCCTAACTGCGGAGCCAACTAAAATGGCAACCTCTGGGTCAGATCTTTGCACATCAACCAATCTGGCATTTACATCAATGTGAGGAGAATCATCAATCTCAGAGTCATTCAACTGGGCAAAAAAGGTATCACCAAGCCCAATAACATCATCGGCATTGCCAGTGCCATGACTATCAACATCACCACGGCTGGCCTTTGCCGTCATAGCTCTGGTTACAGCACACGCGGGAAATACAATAGAATCCAACTCCGTTGTCCTATCCTCACTCAGGGGAATCTTTGACACACAGGGAACAGCACTTACCTGTCCTCCTGCCAAGTCATTGCCCAAAAGGAAAGTGACTCCTTGTACAGGAAGTTGGTCTACAACACCCACTCTCACTGAACCAGTAATTGACTCTGACTGGAGCTTCACCTCAACTAGGGGAACAGATAGATACAAACTCAGCTAGACCCTGCAACAAGACACATTCATTAGGGTAAGGCTACATCAACAATCCCCTTCAACATCAGTGACTGAGAAGCTCCTGTGTCTCTAAGTATAGTGACTTCCTTACCACCAATTCCATCAAGTGAAACTAACCCTTTAGATATAAAGTTAGCAAATAAATTATTTGGGGAGGAGTCACTTACTGTACTACCTGGGGGAGGACACTCTGATGGAGTCTTATTACCACTCTCACTTAAACCTGATGGCTGCACTCCTCCAGTCTTACCAGTGTCTAACACTGGCTCTACAGGAGTCTGTCTATCAATAACTGACAGCTCCACTCTGGCCTTATCAACAATTTGCACTTGCTGGGGTGGTGTCTTACTACCGCTAACAATAACTGTGGAAGGCTGCTTACTGTTGGTGTCAAAAGCTCCCCAAGAGTTTACCAAAGTAATAGGTTTCACATTAAAACTTTTCCCTCGTTTCTTCCAGCACCAATCCTCCCAGTGCCCCTTTTTCTGGCAATACTGGCAAAATCTGACACCTATTCTCGACCCTCTGGCAACACTGTCGTCACTCACTTTCGTGGAACTAACATGCTCTGGGGTTGCAACATTTCCACGAGTGTCACTTAACATCAACTTGCCTTTACCAGAAGAAGGGTTCACAAAAACTGGTTGGTTCACTCTCCTACCCTTAGCAAATGAATGAGGCTTATGTTCATGCTTATGAATAATACTATAATTATCAGCAACAAAGGCAGCCTCAGCTAGGGCATCTACCTGCTTCTCCACCAAGTGTGTTACAATATCCCCTGTCTATTTTATTAGTAAAACTCTTCAAGATAACTAACTCCCTCAATTCTGGGAAAGAATTAACATTCTTAGCATGTAACCAATTGTCACATAAATCTGTAAGTATTCTAACATACTCCACATGAGTTTGATCTTTCTGTTTAAAAGTGGATCTAAACTTAAGCCTATATGCCTCTGGCACGAGTTCGTATGATTTTAGAATGGCCTCTTTTAGACAATCATAGTTAGTACTTTGCTCCACTGATAAAGAAATATAAACCTCTTGAGCCTTTCCTTTTAAAACACTCTGCAACAGTATTGTCCACAAGTCTTTTGGCCATGAGAGACGACCTGCCACCTTTTCAAACATATGAAAGTGACGTCTTGCTCGTTAAAGGGAGGGACCAGCTTGATGTTCTTAGCAACATCAAAAGATGAACTACTGCCAGATGAACAATTAGCTCTAGGTAAACTATCAGCTTGCTTCATTCTGAATTCATGATCCATTTCCTTTTGTCTGATCTGGGCTTGTATTTCCAATTCCCTCAGCTTAAGTCTGGCTATCTCAAGTTGTATTTGATCAGTAGACTCATGAACAGAAACAACACTTGGCCCTGGTGTCTCCGATGATAAAGACTCGGGATCAACGACTTGTGCAGTATTAACTGGCTCAGGACTAGCAATGGAGGACTCACTTTGTGCAAACATGATTTCCAGCACTAAATCAATTAAGCTAGTCTTATTAATGGAGGCAGGAATTGTCTTATTTAAGGCCTGGGCAAGTAATTTAAGCTCATGCTTCTTAAGATTTTTCACGTTGGTTGGGGTAGGCTTAGAATCAAGAAAGGCTTTCACATCACTATCACTGATTATATTAAAGTAAGCACTGTGTATTTGCAAAGGTTATTAATATGTCAGAGCAATCCTGGAAAAATCACCAAATTGTTATGAAGACCAAAGTTATTAATACACCGCAGAGCAATCCTGGTATGAGGTCACCAAATATTGTTACGGACGTGTATATTAAGGTGCACTCTTAACCCTTAAATTAATCATCCAAAAGGGATAAGCTAAAGTTCACATGAAAACTACCTTAACTTTACTGTACACTATAACACACACATCCGATTAAGATTCTGAGGTTCGGATTACAAAGAGGAAAAAAACATAAATACAGTAAGACCTCGCTATAACTGACTAATTGGGGCTCAGGCCAGTCCGAAATATGCGATTTTCCGATAAAAGCGACATCCGGACTTACCCTTGCTAATCCGAACTTTTTCCGATATATCAGACATTAGTCCGGATTGCATCGGTAGTTTTCACCACCATTCCAGTATTGTACTATGTTATACCTTCACTATATTAATCAAATGGTATAATAATACTGTACTGTGCACTGAAAAACATGTCTTTTACTTGTCTTATTGTGGTGAACATAGCTGAAGTTGTCAGGCAGTCCGGACTGCTTTCTGGCTATATCGGACTTTTTCTGATATATAGGAGTTTAGTCCGGTAGCTCCTTGAGTCCAATAAAAGCGAATTCCGGTCTAATAAAGTCCGTTATATCGAGGTTTTACTGTATAGCTCTGCATAATACAAATACAAATTAGGTACTCTTACCTAAACAGATCACAACTCAGTGGAGCGTAGGTACACAAACTACAGTAGGCTCGGAAAGTATTGACGTTTTTTTGCCGACGTTATTCTTTTTCGCGTTAAGTGAAGTAGGGTCAATACTACCCTCCCCTGTGATGCGAAATGAGCTGATGCTTTTTCAACGGGAGCTGGCAACCCTGCTTGATAGGTTTGGCACCACAGGAGCAGGCTCAGTAATGTTTGGGCAGCCACAGGAGGAGGATTGTCTCTGTATGTGATGCACAACGAGGGCGTGTTTTGACTCAAATAACACAGTTATTTGGTTACCTACCACATTCTCATCATGCCTAAAGTAACCACAAGCAAGGACAAACGTGTGGAAGTGATTACTTTATACAAAGCTGGCCACAAACTCCCATTTATTGCAAATCAGATGGTGTTAGACTGAGGACAGTGCAGAGACTGGTGAAGCAGTTCAAGGACAGTGGGGAGGCCATTCCTCCCACTCCACTTCCCAAGCCTGGGAGACCTCGTAAGACAACCTTCAGGACCCGTCAGCTGATCTCAAGGCAAGTTAGCAAGGATCCAAGGCTAACAGCACGGGATTTAAAAGAAAAGAACCCACAGTTGCTGGCAGATGTGTCTGTCAGAAGTGTGCAGCAACTGTTGCATGACGATCTGGGCTACAGGAGTTTTTGTGCTCGTAAAAAACCACTGCTAACTGCACTTCAGAAGAAAAAGAGAGTAAATTTTTGTAAGAAATATCTTGCCTGGAGTGAGGAGCAATGGAAAACTGTGCTTTGGAGTGATGAGTCAACATTTACTGTCACTGGTACCCCTTCATCACGAGTGTACCGCAAACCAGGCAGTGACCCCCTGGATCCTAAGTACACTTCCAAGTTTGTTAAATACCCAGCCTCACTCATGGCTTGGGGCTGCTTTACATATTATGGTGTTGGTGAGTTGGTAATTCTACCTGCAAATGAAAAAGTGAACCAGAACAATTATTTGGAGCTCTTATGTGATGTTTTAAGTGACTCTTTTGATAAAACCAAGGCAAGAGTATTTATGCAAGAGTCTGCCCCTGCACATGTTGCAAAGTCAGTGAAACAGTGGCTGACAGACTATGAGGTTCCCTTTATTCGAGATTGGCCCGGAAACAGCCCAGATATCAATCCCATTGAGAATTTATGGGCGCACATGAAGCGGCAGCTGCGTAGTATGGACACATCATCTTTGCCTAAACTTGAGGCTGCAGTCAAGCAGCTATGGAGCAGTTTTAGTCCGTCTGTTCTGCAAAACTACGCCATCAGTCTCCCCAGACCCCTGAAGAAGATAATAAAGGTGAAGGGGAATGCCAGTAAATACTAAATTCAATGGTGAGTGTTAATTTATTTGTTTCTCCTTGCTAACCACAAGAATGTTTTCTTTTTTTAAGATGGCATCAACACTTTTCGCGCCTACTGTATACAGTACATCCTTCAACATTGCGAACTTTAACTTTGCGAATCACCAATTTTGCGAGGTAGTTCCAAGTCATTTATTTTTTAACATTTATGAACTTTGCGAGCGATCACACTGTCAAGGGAAATTTATGTTTACATCCTGGCGTGAGGTCGCCAGATGTCAGGGAAATTTGTGTTTTTCAAAGGGATAAATGATATTGTATAACTCGCGTATACAGTGTATAGCTATGTGTGCTAAGAATGACTATTGAGTCATTTAGTAAGAGAGAATAGACTTGTGAAATCAAGCAGCGATTTCACTTTATACTGGCTCATTTCGCCAATTCTCTAGAGTCGAGAATTTATAGACTTTATCAACGGTACGCAGCTGAGACTAGACGCTCTATTAGGCTGTAATATTGTACCGTTGGCCTCTAAGAAAGTTAGTTCTCCCCTTAACAATAAAAAATGATAATAATAATGATAACAGGATCTTGGCTGAGCCAGACTCCTAGCTAGCACAACGGATTTAAGGATTAATGCCAAAAGCTGGCCTAAGTACCAGTCGTGATTTAATACAAAGAGTTGTGCTAACGTGGAGTAGTAAAACTATATTAAATATGTGGGAAAATTAAACACGACTGTTACATTTAACAAAGCTCAAGAAAACGAACTGTAAATTTATTAAATACAAGCAAATAAATTTATGTTACATGACTCCAATTCAAATCAAAGGAAGGGAATGCACTCACTCACTCAGACAAACAGCTAAATATCTCAAAAAGCTTAAGCCTAGGAAAAAACAAGAAAATACTAATCGGTATGGATGAAACAGAGCTGCTGCGACGATCACCAAAGTGGGTGGGTGCTACAATGAACGCCAACACAAGCTGAGATCTGAAATCAGAAATCACTCGAGCCTTTGTGAGGCGTAGCGCGCGGACTGTGTCTACAGACAAACTGAGCTCCGGTTTGAATATATAGTGCGGCGAGCGCGGAAAGATGGCGCGCCCGGCGTATAACGGTTCCACGCCAAACTGACAATTAAAAAATTATCGCTCGATGTTACGGTTCACCTAACATAACGTTACAATGAGAAAATTCGAGACACACACACTTTGCGAGGTCGAGTGGTGGGAAAGTCGTCTTCCCGCACTACTTTGCTACGCGGAGTAGTGACATCGTGGTTCGCTGGGCGTACTGTGCCTCCTAGTTCGGTGTTCTGCCGCCCCGCCACGTTTGTTTACATCACAGTAGTCGCACCCAAGCCTTGCCCCGCCACCAGCCCCGTACACCACGCCAGTCTTCACATCAGCGTAAATATGCATTTTTTTCTTTTTTATGTTTGTTACCTATGATGTTTTCATAATAATATTACTGTACAATACATCAGTCCATGATTGTTTCATTTATCATCATAAAATTAAGAGGTAGAGTCGAGAGAAAGAGTGGGAAAAAGTGCTTACCTTGGGGTGATGTTGACCAATTTTCCTTTATTGCATATATTTAATTGTTTAAACTTTGCGAATTTCGATTTTGCGAGGTTTTTTGTTGACTATATTCTCGCAAAAGTGGAGGAAGCCCTGTATTCACAGATACCCAACACGAGTGGCTTGGAGACAGGGTAAAAGCCAAGTATAAATCACACAAAATACAGGTGGGAGAAAGTGAATAAATTACACAAGTGTAGATGGAGTAGTGAATAAACTAATAATGGTGCAAAACAAAGTCTTTTGAAATTAACGTCACGTATTAAGCAAAAAGAAACTAAGAGGAAAAGTGTAATAAAATGTGACAAACAAAGTACGTGACTGTACAAAGACGTATGAATGTGTCTCTTGAAAAATGACTTTAAAAGTGATGCTCTCTCTACTAGATCGAGCTTATAAAAGGTCGTATCTCCGCCTCTCGGTTATTTCGCCATTAGGGTTTTAGAATAATAATCTCTAGCCACTCAAACAGTCCTAGACCTTGTACGACCCAAGAGAGGCCTTACTCACCTCACCCATAGCCAATTACAAGCCATCAAGAAAGGCAGAGAAAGATTCGGCCTATTTTGATTGGTCGTACTCTGAAAATACTCTCCGCCCCTCACAAGCTTACTGTACTTTCTCACGGGACAGGAGCAGTTAAACTGGGAAAAAGGATCTTTGTGATAATCTCCTAATCTATTTCCAGTGACCCTTTTTGACCGCTGTGTACACAGAATGACCCTTTGTCCGACTCACCAGGTCAAAACACGGTAGGAAGAGGATTAACTGATTTCTCGGTGGCTTGCTTTACACGTATCATCTCCCTCTCCTCTTTCTATCACACAACTGGAGTAGCTACGCCAGTAACACTGTGTGGCCTATTTTCTTGTCTCTGATCGTTACGTAACTTTCCGCTTTCAGTCAATGCATGCAATATTTCTCGGTGAACACTCGCTGCACTATTTTATACGTATATTTTACACTGAACCATATACAATATAAAACACTATCACATGATTCCATCCCAGCCTCTTCTGTTATTCCCTTCCCTACTGTATGGCATAAGAGACCGCCTGTTCCCTTAGCAACTAATCCATATGCCTATGTATCTCTAAGGCATAACATAATGCTTGCTATGGTAGGTCAGTTATTTCACTAATCCAGGCACTATATGTTTCACAGATGTAAGTAATGGCTTCACTATAAGGGTAAAATACATCGTTTTAGGGGCAGGTTGAGTGGAAACCCCGCTATAACAAACCAGACTCTGCCTCTAGGCCTAACAGCTGATAACGGGCCCCAATGCTTTACAAACATTATATCTATGTTCAATAGACACAATCACTTCACAGTATAGTCAAAAACACTGTACAATCACAATTGTTCAATAATGGCTTCAGCCTCGGGTGGGAGGGGGAAAATGGCGGATTTAAAGGGACAACACAACACAGCACGACCCTACTGTCTGGCTGCTAGTGGAGCACTGAGATTCTATCACTATGTACAGGCAAATATGAGTCATTGCAGTGTTGCCAAGGTCCTACCTCGGGAGAGACACGTGGCTGCTAGAACGCTACAAAATTTGACGCAAATCGAAAACTTTTTTTATTATTATTTTTTTTTTTTTTGCATTTTCAGGCGATTTGAGGTCCTGTGCTTTGGCAAACCACACCACATGTAATGCAAATCGCGGTACCATGCGCGAAAGGGTTAATATACAGTATTATTTAAGAAGGGTTAGGTTAGGTTAGGTAATGTTCGAGTACTGTTAGGTCTAGCTAGTATAGGTTTGTTAATAAGTTATGACTAGGTTTGGTAAGTTGGACAGAGCACAATGTAAATTAATCAAATCTAATCCAACTTAGCCATATTCAGCCAAACCTGACCTGACTTTCACTGAAATGTAACCAAAATCATCCTTGTCTAAAAATTCATTTCACAGATTGACTAATGAATTCAGAAAATGACTATTTTCACAGATTTCCTGTTACATTATGGGCTATAATCAACTGTTTCTTGTTGCTGTGGTTGCTGAGTACAGTGAAGTATTTGGTTAGGAATGAAGATTATGGCAGAATAACCTTAGTTTGGCTAGCACAGATGTTTTTTTATTTAGTTAGTCACCTTTCCCCCATAATATCCCTTAAGCACTAAACCAAATCCTCACTGTGTTAAGGGTATGGCACCTAACCAGAAGGTGCAAAGGCCCACAACAGCAACATGCAACAGCGGAAAATCCATCCATGACGGGTTTCCCCACAGTTGCACTTTGAATACTATAGGTTGGATTTGTATAGCCAAGGTTATGATAGGTTAGGTCAGTTTAGGATACTGGTAGGTTATATTAAGGTTTGTTGTCCAAAACTGTATCCCCTTAGATATGCTCCTATGTTGTACCAAATGAACTCAACGTTAACTACCTAAACATCATTAATCTAAATCAATTATGACAAGAAATATATAGCTTTATGAGAATGTTGTGCATGTGATGAGACATATCTGCTGTTGTAGTTGGGCCTATAAGCTACAAGACAGACAAAATCAAGGAAAATTTGGCTTGAAACTAAAATGCGGCAATGCCGGTGTTTCTCCCATTTGTAATCTAGTTTCTCTCTCTAGGATAGCAGCTGCTGATCCACCAGTTGGTCTAGGAAATGAAATGGTAACTACTTTTCTTGCTTAAAGAAGAGGAATACTGGCTGGACAAACACCTCGTTATATATACATGTTTCAGGGAATTTGTTTAACCAGTTATTTCATGAAATCCCTTGGAAATTTGTGAAATGAGTTAAAATTAGGATGGGGCAATTGAGGTTAGGTTTATTTAGGCCATGGTTAGGTTAGGGCTGGGATAATTGAGGTTAAGTTTAGGTTACGTTAACTAAGACTGCGGTTAGGTTAGGCTGGGATAATCGAGGTTAAGTTAAGGTTAGTCAGGTAAGGTTAGGTTAGGTTAATATAGAAAGATGCAAAGTTTTTGATCGTTCATCTAAATTAACCTAACCTAACTAACCTAGCATAACCTAAACTTAACCTAGATTGTCCCAGCCTAACCTAACCGCAGTCTAAATTAACCTATCCTTTATGAAACAATCCTAATTTTAAGTAATTTCACGAATTCCTAAAGAATTTCATGTAATCACAGGTTACACAAAGTCCCTGTATTATATATATATATATATATATATTTTTTGTGCAAGGAAGAAGGAACCAAATGCCAGGGCCTGCATACTGTTCCTTCCAAGAAAAAGTAAAAACAATACCAAAGAGAGCCAAATTCAAGATCCATTCATTTCGAGATACCTGGACACACAGCGTTTGAAAGATTGGAGATCATAGGAAGCAGGGAATACACACAAAGGGAGACAGTTCCAGAGTTGACCAGTTGCATAAATGAAGGACTGGAAGTAACGGTTAACTCTTGCATTAGAGAGTTGGACAGAAAAGGGATGAGAGTTTGTTGCTAGACGGGTACTACGTGCCTGTCGTAGAGGTGGAGGGATGCAAGCAGACAGTTCAGAGGAACAGTGACCATTGAAGTAGCGATAGAAGAGAGATAAAGAAGCAACAGTGCGGCGAAGAGACAAAGGTTGAAGGGAATCAGTAAGAGGAGGAGAGTTAATGAGACGAAAAGCCTTTGACTCCACCCTATTGAGAAGAACTGCATGTGGGGAGCCTCCCCACACATGAGAGTTGTACTCCATACACGGGTGAATAAAACCCGTGTACAAGGTCAACATATGTGCAGGGGTAAAGAAAGTTCGGAGTCGGCCCAGCACACCTAATCTCTTGGAAGCAGATTTCGCAAGAGATGTAATATGTTCTTTCCAAGACAAATCCCGAGAGAATGAAACCCCTAGCATGTTCAAGGATGATGCAGGACTGAGCTGGACATTATTAAACATTAGTGGGTAATCCTGAGGAAGATTTTGTCGGGTTGATAAGTGTAAGAACTGAGTTTTTGATGCATTAAAAATAACAAGATTATTTTTACCCCAATCAGAGATATGAGCCAAGTCAGACATTAGGTGTCCCATAGCCTCATCCCTTGTTTGCTGAAGTAACTGCTGAGATGGACGTTGCGGAAATCTAATGGAAAGGTGAAGGGTGGAATCATCGGCATATGAGTGGATAAGGTTAGATGTACAGCTTAGAAGGTCATTAATGAATAAAAGAGAGAGAGTTGGTGATAGGACAGAGCCCTGAGGAACACCACTGTTGATAGGTCTAGGAGAAGAACGATGGCCGTCTACAACAGCAGCTATAGAACGACCAGAAAGGAAGGTAGAGATGAAGGCACAGATAGAAGGATAGAAACCGTAAGAGGGCAGTTTGAAATCAAAGATTTATGCCAGACTCGATCGAAAGCCTTTGAGATGTCAAGTGCAATGGCAAAGCTTTCGCCAAAGTCCCAAAAGGAGGATGACCAGGAGTCTGAAAGATAGGTGAGAAGGTCGCCAGTGGAGCGTCCCTGACGGAACCCATACTGACGATCAGAAAGAAGGTTGTGACTGGAAAGGTGCTTTAAAATTTTTCTGTTAAGAACTGATTCGAAAACTTTTGATACACAGGATGTTAAAGGAATTGGACAATAGTTGGAGGGTTGGGAATGGTCACCCTTCTTTGGGACTGGCTGAATGAGAGCAAACTTCCAGCAAGAAGGAAAGGTACAAGTTGAGAGACAAAGGCGAAAGAGTTTACCTAGGCAGGGTGTAAGCACAGAAACACAGTTTTTGAGGACAACAGGAGGGACTCCATCAGGCCCATATGCCTTGTTAATATTGAGGCCAGTCATGGCAGAAAATACATCAGCTGAAGAAATTTTAATGCCAGTCATGAGGAAGTCTGAGGGGGGAAGTGATGGAGGAACAGCACCGGAATCGTCTAAGGTGGAATTGGAGGAGAAAGTCTGAGCAA